>OZ022589.1:16962175-17210221 GCA_963669155.1 Arbacia lixula
ATACAATGATATGGAAAGATTTTACCAAAGTGTGGAGTAAGTTCTCGGTCATATGATACATCGGCAAAATTGTTGGAAATTGCACGGAAATTGAACATATTTAAGACTTTACCCGTTTTGACTGAAAATACATCAAGTGATTAGTATTCCTTACAATATTTTCACGCAATCACACGTATTCGCAAACACTAATAACCGGTCATAAAAATGAAAAAAAAATACAATCCTGGCAAAACGCCCAACTTGCCAGAGGGATAAATTTCTTTGAAGGCAAAAAATCGCGCCTTCCATTATTGTTCGTTGATGTAAGTTGTAATTTGAGTGAATTTTGTACGCGATAAAAGCACACACTTATCGTAGAACCGTGCTTGCGAGATGCCTCTTGCTCATTAGGTTACAGAAATTGATCGGAAATTTGTATTAAAGTCATCAGCAAAAAGAAATGTGACGTTAATCACAGCAGCAATGCACTTGACTTCGAAATCAACTTATTGCTTGCTCAGCAGGATTCGTGCGTTTTAAAGAAAACGATCAATCTTACGAAGTTTCTTCGGCAGGATTAAAGTTCTCGAAATTAAAGGACCTCAAAATTATTACTATCTGTTGTTTCAACATAGGCCAACAAATTCCCAGTACAATCTTAGCTGTTTGATTGCTTAGAACAATTTGATTCGAGGCAATAATATTTCTTGATAATGTCTCTGGTTTAACCAGACACTCTTAACATGTTGATTAACTACACCTTCATTGTTCATTGCATTGTCTCAATTTGAAGAACTGCGTATTTTCCTAAACACTGTATCCGCCGCTAATGCATTTTTTGCAGAAGCAATACACACACAAAAAAAAAAAAATAGAGCAGCACATTATTTGACACACAAAAAGCTTAATAACCATCAGAGCAGCACAGTAACACTGCTGAAGGTATCTATTTAACTCATCACGTCACAATCACATCTATGGCAATACAGAAATCTCTAATAACTGTAAAACGAGTTGATTTCAAATCGAGAAAACACTATTATAAGGACGTATATCACCGATAAGCTTCTACTTATTGTCGTTTCCTAGGCAACCTGTTCATTGTGAACCTGGCCCTGGCCGACCTCGGCGTCTCGATCGTGGTCAACCTCGCCTCCGTCGCCGGCTCGATCACCGGCGAGGAGGGCATCTTCTTCAAGTACGAATGGCTCTGTGAGGTAGTGGCTGTCATCTGTATTGTCACGTGAGTGCCTCGATCCATCTTTCTCCCGCACTTTCTTCCTCGTCATCAACTCTCTCTCTCTCTCTCTCTCTCTCTCTTTCTCTCTCCCTCTCCCTTCTGTCTGTTATCACTTCATTCCCCCTATCTCTCTGTCCTTCTCTCTGCCTTTTACCCTCTATCTCCGACCCGTCTCTTTCTTTCTCTTTTCTCTCTTCTCCCATCCCCATCCCTTATCGCTACCGTTTCCCCCTCTCTCTCTCCCCTAGTCTCCTCCCTTGGATATCCGCCCCTTTTGTCCCCTTCGTTCGCCCTCTCTCTCCCTCTCCCTAGAATATCCCACCCTATCATCTTTCTCTCTCTCATTCTGTCTCCCTCTGTCTCTGTTTCTCTCCATCTGTAACCCTTTCTGTATATCTACCTATCTTAGTATCCCTGGTTCTCTCCATCTCTAACCCTTTCTGTCTATATCCACACATCCTTGTTTCTCTGTTCTTTTCCTCTCTCTCTCTCTCTCCACCTTTTTAATCTGTCTTGATTCATTTCTGTCTTTATTGTCTTCTCTTTTAGTCTCTTTCCTTCTCTCTCTATCCCCCTCTTCTTCGCTCTTTCTTTTGCATATCCATCTCTCTTTTCTGCTATCTGCCCCTTGTTATCTGATCTGCATTTCCTTCCTCCTTTCTCTTTCTCTCCCTTTCTCCTCGGTTTATTCATTTCTTCCGTTTTCTTCCTCGTTCAATATCTCTCCGACTTCCATCTTCCCTCTCTGTCTCCCGTGGGTGATTTCTCAATCATAATTCTCCCGCTCCCCTTGGACCCCAAACTACTCTTAGGATTCTAAGGCTACCCATTAACCGTAATGATACCTCCCCTGCCCAAAGATGACAGCTTCTTAACGACATTATACCCTAATGCGAATCTATCTCAAGCTCGGCCGATTCCGAACATGCAACTTCCGCTATCTGACAAAACAAATTAGTTCAGCCTTGCAGGACGAAAGACTTTTTCGAGCAAAATTGGCTACTATTTGGCTTTTAAATTGGCAACACTTTCGGTACAAAATGGTATCTTTTACAAGGCACTGTAGACGGCACTAGAACGTCAACAAACATACATACATACATACATACATACATACACACACATACGAACATACACACATACATACATACACACACATGCATACATACATGGTATATACATTGTACATACATAAAGCAATGTGCCAAATGGTAGAGAACAAGGATGATCTCAACGTTTGAGCGCGTTGCCAATTTGAAGATTTTAGTAATCATTTGACAAACATTTTGTTTTGAAAATTCATTTCGATTGTAAACAATATCACATAACTACAATGATGGATTCATATTTTGTAGAAAGGTTTGATATTTCATGTGATGCATCTTTTTTCATAATTTAAATACTTGATCTCAAAAGTTATAGCCCTAAAACATGGTCACGAATGGGGGGTTTATGTGATATATCGCCCTCGTAAAAGCAAAACGAATAACCAGCGGACAGGTACTTATCACAGAACTAGAGAGATGTTTTAGTTCGTTGGTACTTATGCCACCGCCATAACTGATATAGCCCGTATTTTGTCAAGGAACTGATTAATGTGTCTGTGTATGTGTGTGTGTGTGTCTGTGTGTCTGTGTGTGTCTGTGTGTGTGTGTGTGTGTGTGGGGGGGGGGGATTGAGGGTCCCCATCTCGCAATGTCCGTAGCAATGATTAATGTGTTCTCGCCGCATGTTCCTCCTCCTTTTCTTTCTGTCATGCACCCACAGTATGATCATTGCTGATTCGTTCCCAATACTCTCCTGAATGACTCAACGATGATTGATCGACGTGTTTATCATGTTTACGTTCTATTGTCACGATAGTATAAACGTATTTTAAAATGTGTGCATGTAAAAGTGAACACATGTTGCTGTTTTTTTTCTTGTTTGTTTCATTCCCTTGCCTCCATAATGCAAATGGGAAAGATTTGTATGCAGTCACGTCTTGGTATGCATGCGCTTCCCGTGTTTAACAAAGAACAACGCACTGGAAAGAAATAAATCTCATTTTAAACAACTTAAGCTCACATCGATATTGTAAAGAGTGCGAAGGAAAAATTTAGATTTACGAAAATACCTGGTGATACTATCATAGCTAGTGGAAACAAGAGGTTCGTGACTAATGTCAATTTAGTTGATCTACCTCCCTTTCAGATTCAAACTTTTACACTTAAATTAAATAAGAATTTATTGACACGATCGATGTCCAGGCACGCACATTTCAGCTACATCATACAATGACGACAAACAAATTATTGAACTGAAGAAGTAAGAGTTAAATTGTATATGTCAAATGCGCAGAGAGTTGTGAATACAAATGTAAATCATGGCCACCGCAGCCGACACGATCGGATCAGTCGGACGACTCTGCGACCAGCTGAATGGCAGGACCCGGTCATTGCATTTGTGCAAAGAGGTGACGTCATGTTTTTAGTCTAAGGCCCTTACGACTGCAGAATCGTGGCAAAGTCGTGTAATCTTCAGTAGCCTTTTAAGTACGTGGCACTCGGTAAAATGAAAATGGGGCGAACAATTCACTCTCCGCTATTCATGCAGCGTAGTCGATCTATTAAAGTCATCTTACATTCATATTTGACTTGAACTTGTGTAGATAGTTCTGGAACAATCGAGATAATACTTTAGATCACCTTAAACAATGGAGGCCCCCTATATCAAAGAAATCATAATCATAGAAAGCGCGGGAGGGGGGGGGGGTGGGGGGGCATTAACAACTGGTATGTATGGTGATTGCAGAGTAGTAGATCTAAGTGATGTCATATTTATATTTGACTTGAACTAGTTTATGTAGTTCTGAAAGGATCGAGATACATGATGGCATATTTTAGGTCACCTTAATCATTGGAGGCGCCCTATATCGGAGAAATCAAAATCGTAGAGATCGCGGGAGCATTAAAAGATGGTATGTACGGTGAATATACACGTATTATAGACTTGTACACTGGTGTTTCCTTACCAGGTCTAGACGGATACTGGATAAACAGAGAGATAGGCTAGGGTGAGAGGGGGGAGAGTGGGAGAGAGAGAGAGAGAGAGAGAGAGAGAGAGAGAGAGAGAGAGAGAGAGAGAGAGGGAGAGAGAGAGAGAGAGAGAGATTGAGTCAGTGAGTTAAAGAGAGAGACAGAGAAAGAGAGAGAGTAAGAGGGAGAATGAGAGTGAGAGGGAGAGAGAGAGGGAGAGAGTGAGAGATAGAGAGTGAGAGAGTGAGAGAGAGAGTGAGAGAGAGAGAGAGAGAGAGAGAGAGAGACAAGGAGAGAGATGAAGACATAGATCAAGAAAGAGGAGAGACAACGAGCAAAAATCGCGCTTGACAGACACAATCAAACTTCTGCTTGTATTTGTAATATCGTCCGTGGTGTCCTTATAGCTCTCCATATCAATTTTGAGGTCAAATCTATAGGAAGAGTTTAAACCCAAAAAATCATGACATTTTCCTTTTCTCGGCCAAGGCCTCTCCGCTGTTTAACATCCTATGCGATATAAGATACGAAATTATAGCGATTATAACTATGCCATCATCCTCGTGACAAGACAATTGCATAATGAACCACTATGGCCTAAATACGTGTCATACATGTAAAACGACAAACTAACCTCATTTCGTTTTAAACTAAATAATATAGTTCGATTTACGAACGCGAAACTCGAGAGGTCGATACGCTGGCCTAGATTTCGGTCGTGTTAAGCCCTCCCATGCCTGAGAAGGTACTACGACTGGTACATAAGCCCACACGTGGCGCATACGGCAGTAGGGAGTTAAACAGCGGAGGGGCCTTGGCTGGGAAAAGGAAAATGTCATGATTTTTTTGAAGAGTATATTCGACCGAGCGGAAGTTGATGGTACGTGAAATACATGTCTATTTTGCCGACATGGCATACTAGCATAGTCTAAGGAAACGTACGAGCATTCCTATTTTTGAATACTATGTGTTGTAATTTTTACATTTGACGTCAAGTTAACACACTATCTTGGATTGATTAATTGAATAACTCAAGTGAATCAAATGTAACTCTTGTGTTAAATCCCCCACCCTTAGTAGAACATTTCGTTACATCATGTTATTCCGGAGGTTCCTTATCCCGAACGTTTAATTGTCCTAAAATCAAATAGGAATTGTCAATGCAAAACTTAATACAACTCATTAATCCGAAATGATAGAGGGCTCTTTAATCCCCCAAATAGATACAATTCTTTAATCCCAAATGAAATAGGGCTCGTTAATCTGAAAATAATCACTACATCATATATTTGTTTTTACTGAACTATTTACGCGCCATTGAGGCATTTTTTGCACTGATAATACTACCATTCTCACAGGGCAGTATGGAGACTCAAGCTTGTGTTAAATCTGATTCATTTATGTTTGCAGTTGAAGGGTTAATTTCTAATTTTCTTAATTATGGGCAGTGAAGGTAAAAATGCGCCCGACAAAGGCTGACCGAGCAAAAACAAAATGTATGTTTACTCTTCATTTCCACTTGACCGGCATGGCCTGGGAGGTTGAAATGATATAGCTATAGAGGTTGAGGTTTGTTAGCAAGTTTATGCTTTAGTGTGCTTTAGTGCTGACGGTGAAATCGGCAAGTGCCCCCCCCCCCCACCACCACCACCCACCTTGACCACTTCAATTAAGCCTTGCCTCCATGCTCTATAGAGAGATATTTCTAATTCAAACTGAAAAAAATCTAATATTCTAAGACTAGTCACTGTATCATTTGCCTCTTTTCTCAGTCCAACCAACTGGAGAAGACATCGAGGATCATTAGTCTATTGCAACCAGACCCCCTTTATAAATACTTTGGAAATAAAAACGTACAACAGCCTGGGCGCAAACCTAGCACCAATTAGAACTATTCGCACCATATCAATCACATCGACAGCGGACGTGGCCTCAAAATACAGTCGTAAGAGGAAAATCGCGACATTCGTACAGGAAATTAAAAAATTCGATGCCTACGGAAACACGGCAGCTAAGATGTCAGGAGTGGTATAATGTAGGCCCATATAATCTTACAGTAATGGGTAGTGGATGCTAAGTATTCCTCTGATTTTCGAAAGTATACAGTTATGGGATGGGACACGTGATACCTCCGTTATTTTATACACCATCATTTGTGTAAATGTTAAGTATTTCCTTTTGTAAACCTAGCACGCAACCTATTTCATTTCAAGTATATATTCGCACCATGCAAGTCAAAGATAACGTACATTAAGGTCCGGTCCAACTGCACTTACGGATGCAAAGAGGATGTCAGAGGATGAACAAGCAAGATACTGAAAGCACATAGAGCATCAGATCATCTGGTATTAAAGGGTTAAGTACTTTCTGGATACACTCGTGTAAAAAAAATGTCATCCTTTGAAAAACGCTATGCATCATTGCATACGTGTTTCATGCGCTCTATCCATCGAGCATCCGTCCACTGTGAATCCATCCGCACAAAAAGTTTTGAGCTGCACAAAACTTTTAGAACCTAGAACTGATGCAAAGAGGATACAGCTTACGTTTAACGGATGATAATGGATATACATGTAGATGGTTTGTTGCTCGTATTTGTCGCGGATTCACATGGTACACTGCGAGAAGTTCATCCGTTCTATCCGTTCTAAAGGCCCGGTCCCAGTGACATTTAGGATGGATTGCGCATAAATTGCGGATAAAATTTGATTACAGACGCTAAACATCCGCAATATTCGTAAAGTATGCTGTTTTAAGACGGTTATTTTCCCAGGAGTTTTGGGCTGCCCAAAACTCCTGGGAGCGGAAATTATCCGGTTTATATGCGCAATGTATGCGCAATGCATACTCAATGTATGCGCTGAATTTTCGCAGTTATCCTGTGATATCCGCAACGGACATGGGATTGCGGATAAATAGCGGACTGGGATAGAATGCGAAACGAATGCATAGCGTCCCTAATACGACTTTATACCAAGCTATAATAATTTATAAAGAATGCTTACAGACTGGTCACGAATAGTGCATTTGCATTACGACTGTTTCGCGAACAATTTGCGAGTACACAGCAAACATTCATCGTAAACCCAGATTACTATATAAATGTAACAGAAAACGGAATTTGACCGTCATTTTAAGAACAGTTGTGTAGAATATAAGATGTTGCCATGGATCATCACGGACATTTGATAGTTGCAGCCATCCCACAACATAAAGATCCCGGATGTCATTGCCATATTGCCCCTGCCACTTTAATTCTATTTTTGTTAATAAAAGTATAACCCCCCCCCCCCCCGTGTGTCACCAGATAGAATATGACACTTATACCATGGACGTACCTAATTCCAGATAGTGCACAGCTATAATAATCATAGCTTATCACCTCAACGAGATTTTGCAAGAGGTTGGAATTATTTTCAGGTATTCGTTGACAGACGGACACACACACATACATACACACACACACACACACACACACACACACGTACAAACATGCACACACGGACACTTATGGAATATGCCCATACACTTCAATACACATACATACTCCTTTGATATTAACCATACATCATTGTTTCATGTGGAAGAGGTAAATTGAGCCATTGAGCCAAAGGCTCGATTTATGCAGGGATGTGTTATGGAAGGATATGAAGCAATTTTCTTCCTTTGAACCCATGTGCCAAGCCGCTGAAAAGTTATGTGTTCTCAACAGGTGCTGTTCAGGTGTTTGAACAATTATGAACATGATTGTGTGGCAACGGCGAGAACAAAAGAAATGTACAGTCTCATTTCGCTTGTCCCGTTCTGTTAATGGCATTAATACTTCCATGAGCATAACAGGTATCAGCAAACGCAAATAAACAAGTTTTTCAAGTGAAATATCTCTGTTTCACGCAAACACACACAAACGCCGTTAATGATAATACACAGCTTAATATATCATTTTGAGAGTGGTTGAATTCCCCAAATGCACAAGTTGTCGGAAAGTGAAGAAATTGGTCAATTTTGTAAGTAATACAAATAGCTTTTATGTCCGATTTTTAATGATTCCTCAATACTTTTCGAAACAAAAGCAGAGTAAAGGATCTGTCATTATCTGCCGTTAACTTCCTTAAAGTTTGCAAACAAATTTGTCAAAAACAAAACGTCTACAGATAGATGGGAAATTTCAGAAATTTCAGAAATTTTAAAATCAGCTAAATGTCGGCTCGGCACATGGAACATCAAAGCATTATCATGATTATGGAATTCTTTTGACATTCATGAGCACGATTTAGAACCCATACAGATGTTTGCATATATTATGCTCGAGTTTCTACTCCTTCGTAACACCTCCCTGATTTATGTTTGTATCCCTATTAACCCCATCAATATCCTCATATTCTTTTGAGAAATGCTATTCGATGTGACGCTACATTTTGAATTTAATTTTGTTAAAAAAACTTTTGTATTATAGTATTTCATAACGTTTTATGTGTTAACAAGTAATTAACAGTGGAAAATAAGTTTTCATGATTGGAAAACACATACACTGATAAAACAAAAATAAGTATTAAATCTCAATACCTTCTTTTATTTTGTTCAAGATCAACATTTTGAAAAAGCATAAACATGTATAAAAGTGTAACATTGTATGTAAAACATCAAATAAACAAGTGTAAGGCAGATAAATAAGACATAAAACATATAAACAAACATTTATCGTCTTTTCTCATTGATACTTAATAAAAGATAAGGTAATATGGTTCTATTTCTGAATTAGCCCATTCATTCATGTGGTCTTAAAAAAACATTCATGAACTTTCCATGGAATGAAAACAAAAAGTTTTAAAACAATATTCTTTTCTGTTCATCTTCGCTGAAGAGTGGAGTGCTCTTATATGGTCTCGATTCAAATGTATCACATTCGCAATGCGACCGTTGTTTCCGCACCACGTGCGCATTGCATTATATATGCATACGTAATACCTCCGCAATAATCGTTTAGCATCCTATTTTTGTCCGCAATACATGTGTTATACTTCCGCATTACTTTCGTTACATTTTCGCAATGTCTGCAATACATTCCACAATTTTACAAGCAATGTCCCTCGTAAAATAGCATTCGCAAGGTAATTCGTTTTTATTCGTGATATTTCCGCTTTTAATCGTAATTTGTTCGCTGTACATCTTTTATGTATCCGCAATTTTAAAGCGGATTTTTATTTTTTTTTTGCCAAATTTAATGCGGATGACAACGAATGATCGAAATTTGTATTCGCAATTCATGCGTAATTCAACTTCCCCTCAGTGGGACCGGGCCTTAAAAGTTTTATGCAGCTCATAACTTTTTGTGCGGATGCATAGATTCACAGTGGACGATGGATAGAGCGGATGAAACACGTATACAATGAGTACACAACGGATGCATTGCGTTTTCCAACGGATGGCAAGATTTTCTACGTTTTACATCCTCTTTGCATCCGTAAGTGTTGTGGGACCGGGCCGTTAACTCATTAGGCGCCATTTAGATATTTTTGAACAAGCAAGATATTGAAAACACATAGAGCATCAGATCATCTTGTATCAATGGGTTAGGTACTTTCTGGATACACTCGTGTAAAAAGTGATACTCCTTTAACAGATTAAATTGACAGTTCACCCTGAAATTAAGTTTGTTTCAAGCGGACACATGAAAGAAAAATATTAGTGAAGGTTTGATGAAAATCCATCAAAGGATAAGAAAGTTATAACCTTTTAAGGTTTTGATTTTGTGACGTCACGTTCGAGGTGCTCTCCCATGATGATGTGTACAATTTTTTTTTCTCGAAAATTTGCATTTTCTCAAATCAATATGCATCCTTTCACCTGTGGATTTGATACATCATGTAAAAACGGTTTTGACACACATACCTGCATGGGAAAAAAAAATAATTCCGTTATCCAATACAGAAAAATAGCTATTTATATAATCATATCGTACACAACATATGGGATAGCACCCCACACGTGACGTCACAATATTATTACAATTTCAAAAGATCATGACTTTTCCAACCTTTGACAGATTTTCGTCAAACCTTCACTTATGAAAAGTATGGTTCTTTCGTGTCGCTGCTTTTATTGAAACCAACATATCTTCAGGGTGAACTATCCTCTGAAAGGATATATATTATTGCAACGAAACCTGTATTCAAAGACAGCTGGAGGGAGATGAGAAGTGTGGTCTTTATGTACAGGTAGTATTTATGTACAGGGGTATGTTGCATAAAGGTTTTCAATTATTGTAACTTATCAACAACGGTAGCTATCATGGCAACAGATGCAATATTAAGAGCTCATTGGATATTGTCATGGTAGTTACCATAGATGTTAAGTTATTGAAAACCTATATGCAACACGGAGCGGATTGCTTAATACAGGTTCGATGAGAATCTTTCTGCGAGGGGAGAAACATTTTTTTTATTATTATAGACGGGTGGCCTTTCTATGCAAGTGTTCGCTAAAGCAGATTTCATATTATACCGTGTGAGTAAAAAAAAAATACACACTTTTGAAATGGCGGCCAAATAAAAAAAAAAATACGATTCGGGGGGGGGGGTTATATGTATGGATAGCTTATGGACTCAACTTTCATGTGACACGTAAACCTCAGAAAATAATTACTGCTTGGATGAGCACTACTCAATTTTGTAAAGGATATGAAAAGTAGGCTGCGCAGGAATTAACCTTCCAATTTTGCTAGAGGTTGAATATTCAATTGAATATTCAATTATGGGTTGTCGAAAAAAAAAGAGAATGTCAAAGACGCTGGAAATTTATTCTTTAAGTCAATGGATAACCTGATGAATAGGCAGCCAGTAGCTGAGACATTCCTTTTCTTTTTCAATAAAATGTATTTGAATAATGAATATTGAATTGAACATTCAATTGAACATTTAACCTCTTGCACAATTGAAAGGCTAATTCCTGCGCAGCCTAATTTTCATTCCCTTTACAAAAGTGAGCAGTGCTCATTCAAGCAATAATCATTGTTGGACGTTTTGGTGTCAGATGAAAGTTGAGATCATAAGCTATACATACATGTAAATCATTCTCCCAAGAACCAAATATCTTTTAATCGGCAGCCATTTCAAAAGTGTATAGTTCTTTTTTTTTTTTAGATACACGGTAGAGACCATTTCAAATGATAGGGAGGGTTGTTAACTCTTTGCGTGCCACATGTGACCTTATGCACATTATACCCACAGAGCAGCGTGTCTCGCAAAAGGCTAATGGAGACTGGGGCAGAATGGCCTAAGCGACATTCCTCATTAACATGACAATCACCTGGAAGGCGTAATTAGTATATACATGTACGTCTGTGCTTGGGTGTATAGCTATTAGCTAATGATATCTCCTTCTGTCCTTGAGTAAGGTTATCCTGCTCATTATTCTGTAAGCGAAAAATACCCGCACGGCCGCGGTTCACACTGGATGGAGCGGTTTGCCGTCCGCAATGACTGCGACGGCACTCCCGTTGCGCCGTAAACGCGTTGTTTCCCCGGCCACCGCGCCGCGTTGCGAAGCGGGACACCGCTATTGGCATTCAAATGTGTGCTACGTGTAGCGCTCATTATGCCTTTCCGCAGCGGAAAAGCACCAGCGGTAAATTTACCGCAGGTGGTGAGCGATAAAGTGGAAAAACGTTTCTTTGTGAAGGTACTCTTTAGAAAGGAAGATAGTATGATGCATTCAGTCTAATTGTTGCGAGGGTAAGCAGGTATGTGTACGTCATGGATTTGAGCGCGTCTAGTGATCACGGTCCCTAATCATCTCGACGCCATTAAAGGGATGGTTCACCCTGAACTTAAGTTGGTTTCAATGAAAGGAGACACATGGATGAAACATATTAGTGAAGGTTTCAAAGGATAAGGAAGTTATGATGTTTTTTTTTAAGTTTTGATTTTGTGACGCCACGTGGGAGGTGCTCTCCCATATCTTATATTCACATATTATGTACAATTATTTTCGAAAATGTGCATTTTCTCGAAAAGATTATGCACATCATTTACCTGTGAATCTGACAATTAATTTTAAATACGTTCTTACATAAATACCTGTATGGCAACAAATCATTTCGTTGTCAAAAATAGAATATGAGCAATTTATGGAATTAATTTGTACACAACATATGGGAAAGCATCTCACACGTGACATCACAAAATTGAATTGTGAAAATCTAATAACTTTCTTATCCTTTGACGGATTTCGTCAGACTTTCACTGATACGTTTATTTCATGTGACTATTTATATTAAAACGTACGTATCTTCGGTGGGAATTATCCCTTTAATAATGCTCTTTCACACCTCGATCAGAAAAGGGCCCTGTTGCATACAACTATACCATTGATGGTAACTTTGCGACCAATCACAACTCCTATGGAAACCTTGATTTTGATTGGCTGTTGAGCGGTGTTGCTATGGTAGTTACCATTAATAACAGAGTTGCCATTAATGGTGAGTGTTATGTAACGGGGCCCAGTATTGTCTGATCAGGTATACTCAACCCCAATCTGAAAATAACCGTCATTTTCCCCATGTGAAAGTAAAGTTCTAATGATATACCGGATAAAACGGACATAACCGTCATTTAAGTAGATAGATTCTATAAACTACGGATATGTTTGCAAGGTCGCGTGGGATATCCACGACTTTTGCAAATAGGATATACCCTGTCTTCAAAACGCTTCTTTGTCCTTGCTCGTAATAATACCATTACGGCTGAGGGCGTAATTAATCTCTCTTACTCTTAAGACGACTTACCTTTCACTTAAGTCAATGAAAACGAATGGCTGGTTGAAGCTTTACCGGCACTGCTTTGCTAGATATTTTATAGTCGACGGTAATTGTTATTAATCACTGAAGGGGTAGCCCTATCCATCACAGTGACCTCTATTCGTCACTTCTAACTCCTGAAGTCGCGAGGTCAATATCTATCCAATTCAGCTCATCAATTCAAGGGCCCGGCGTCTTTTCGAAACGGTAAAGCATGCATGCACAGCTATCCTTACTGTAAGACTTGGGGGCGGGCTTGTGTAGTGATTAGGTTTATACCGAAAGAGCAGCTTAATGAAAATGTAATTAATTTTGTGCGTCTCTAATTAAATCAAGATGATGACGGGTCAATGTGAACAGGCAAGGGTCAAGCAAAATTGGTTAATTTCAATCTGTCAACAGAAATAAACTTGTTATAGATTTCGCTCGATATAATATGATTTAGTCCACGAAATATAGTTTGCTTTTTGGCAATAACAATGACAAGCAATGTCGGCTATTTTGGTCTATGCATGTAGTTTAGATGTCAATGTTTTAGTCATGCTTTAATCATGTTAATCAGCGAAACAGTCATTAATTTACCGTCCTTTTCAGGACTACACTCATTTCGAAAGAATACTCTACTTATAAATCTCTACTTTCTCGCCTTTCCTTTTCACCTTCAACTCTATCCACGTTTTCTCATCTCAGTCCTTCCAGGACTTTACACATGGTGTACCGTAAACCTCTCTCGTGATTTTCCATTTTAGTAAAAGTAAACTACAGGGCTTCGCCCTTTAAGGTTGTATCCAATACTGATCACGTAGAGGTATCGAATACACGGCATCCTCACCCACGCCATTAAAAAGAAGTCATTTTAATATAAAAATGATTACAGTATCATCTCGCCGCATCCTGTCTACCATGACATGACCGTGATGTCTATAAGCTAACATGACCGCGAACTGACACTTAATCATGCCAATCGAGAAAGCGAAAACGCCCTTTTTTTGGCTCAATTTTCCCCGGTGTCGGAGAATGAAAATTGATCGAATAATAATTGAAACCGTTCCACATAAATCCTTAGTGTGACAAACAGAATACTGATCAATGGGAGTTGTGCGTATAACGTGTACCAAAATGTAACAACGCCACATAAAAAGGTAGTACAAGCTAACTTCATATCTATAATGATCCTAACCCTAACCTCTCTCTCTCTCTCTTCATTTCGTCGCCCCTTCTTTCTCTTTCTCTCTATCCGTTTCTCCTCCTCTTTCTCCTTCACCTTCTCATTAAATAAAATTCATGTTTTATGGGGATTTATGCCATTTTAATTGGGCAATATATCATACACGCACGTACACACTTTATCAAATAATAAGAAATAAGCCAGCGTTAAAGACGTCACATTTCGTACTCGAAATGGAAAACACGTCTCTTCTTTTCTCTCTTTAGACGAACAGGAGAAATTAATTCAACACCGTATTTGCCCATCCAGTGAAACTAATATTGAATGCGTTTTGTCCCCATCAGAAATACATCGATGTTCACTGTGCATACATCACGACTTCATTATAAAAGATGTGCTTTCCGGTCTCTACAAATTCCTTGCCCCATCATGCTTGTTAAGTCGTGACGTCATCAAGCGACAACGTAGAACCGTATTTCAGAACCTTGCCTTTCTTGCTATTCACTTTTTGTTGGTATAGAATTAGTACAATGCGATTCGCACATTTGAGCCTCGTCCTGTGTTCCGGCCGCATGCCTTGTTTTCACACGCAATAATTGCATGAAGAAACGCTACATGTCCTTAACACCTCCTCTGCCAGACTCCACACTACCCTATGGGAATTATATGCATTATAAGTGAAAAACAAACCATCAATCGCACATAATTTATCGATATGGCGCCCCGCGCCGTGTCATTGCGTCTCTGAATTGGAATCCTCAAAGTTTTTTCTTGGCAATGAAATAAGATGCAATTTTGAAAAGCTCAGTTCCGGCACAAGAATGTTGATACATGATTAGTGTAGAGCACCCCCCCCCCCCCCCCCCACACACACACACACACGTACACACCTCTCTGACTCCCTTCTATATTTCATTATTTCTTCCTTTCCACTTTAGAGTTTAAAGAAGTTAGCGTCCCCCCCCCCCCCCATTCTCTTGGAACTTGTACTTTTCATACATCGATTAAACTCGCCTCACTTCTTCCCACGCAGCTGCGTGTGAAACCTTTCCTCTTGCAAAGTACTTTTATTTTACTTCCTTCAACAAAATGGCTTTTTGACTTCATCTCGTCCTACACAGTGCGTGTTCAATGTCTGGACTCAATTCAGCAGAACAATTAAGCAATCGAGTATAAATCACACGTCATTGGTATTGCGTGCATAAGTTAACCATGATATGAGGGTGTTTTGATCTGCGTCATGACTTGTGAGCAGCTATTTGTTATAGACATTGTTCATGACGCCCGCGATAAGTGACAGGTTAGATACACCCAAGAATAATCAGAATCACGAGATGAAGCATAAAATATATACCCATTAACAAGATCGAAACTGCGTAACACTTTCATCTAACAGTTCAAAATTACCATGTTATAAAGTCCGCTGAATAAATGCATACAGTTTTTACTCGAAAGTTAAAAGCGCGATGTGTAAATTTCGCCTGAAAGTTTGGGAAATGGGAGCACCTTTTAACAAGCGACTCCCCCCCCCCCCCAACCCTCTTAAATTGCTGGGGAGATGTCACCAAGCTGTTCGTAAGTTACGAACGACTTTACGAACAACTTGTGATCCCTTCTTGTGCTAAATGCCATACCACTCGTTATTCATTGAGAATCTGTTTTAGCACATGAAGGGATCACCAGTCGTTCGTTAAGTCGTTCGTAACTTACGAACAGTTCGGTGAAACACCCCACTGGTCGAACTAGCGGATGTTCTCGTTACATTCATGTGATATTGGGAGTATCACGGCCATTATTTTCAACCGGTATGTGTGATTTCTGTGCGCACTCCAAATGAAAGTCCCCGCTATAGTTACCACTGCTTGCTCTACCCGCATACTTGATACTCAATAATTGTCTTGAGAATGATGCTCACAACATTATAACATCACACGTTGGCACTCTTAATAAATCTTCCCTCTTATCAGATAGTATTCTTATACCCTGTAGTGGATTGGGGTGGGCAGCTGGTGATAATCGCCCCCCTCCCCACAATACACACACAAGAAAGAAAGAAAAAAGAACGAAAAAAATCTCTCCCCCATCATTAAGTCGATCTTTATTCTGGATACCATTGCTCGCAGGTGTTCCTGTTCCCTGTGGAGTATAGCGGCCATCGCTTTCAACCGGTACGTGTGGATCTGCCACTGGCAGAAGTACAACCTCATCTTCACCCGCCGCACCGTCCCGCTGATGATCATGGGCCTGTGGATCATCGGCTTCCTCATCGACCTCCCCAACATTCTCGGTTGGGGCGTCCACACGTTCGACTGGAAGGTATCAGTTTCAGTTTCTCGAGAATCATTCAATAGTGCAATAAAATCATTATAATCTAGAGCATGCAATCGAAATACACTCATTAAGACTGTATGAGAATTCGGTGAATATTTATCGTAGAAACATGATAGAAAATGTAAACGTGCGTGTAACAATTATTTAGCCAGCAATACAATTGCATAAGAATAAAGATGGTATCGCACATTATGTTAGATAATAAAGCTATGAATTGTAAACAATCAGAGGATACAAGTTATCACCTGGATACAAAATGCATGAACATAATAACAGGGCATGGTACCAGTTTAAAAGTGTACATTTGCGGGGCCCATTATGATTTGTATTACACGTACTAAAGCAAAAGCAATACACGTATAACGTAGAAACAATTAAAAGAGCGTCAAAACCGATGTATGTCAAATTCACTCGTTTTGACATCTAGATATTAGTTTTCAACGTAAACTTACGTAAACATGGCTGATCTGGCTACTCATGGACATGACTTCATATACATGACTAGTGTGCCACCACCCCTAATTGAACATGAAGTTTTCTTCGAGATAACTCAGTATGAGTCAAAGGCTCGAGAGGAAGACGTTAATGAGCTTTTTGTGACATTAATTGATAAAATAATTTATTTACGAGATCAACTTATCAGAAGAACCGATAAGTAGCAGTATTTTCTGGAAGAAATCATCTTGTAAGAAAAAAAAGGAGGTATTGAGACTCTTTCGTCCTTTTAACTCTCCCTTCCTCCTCCATGTCAATCTCTCTTTCTTTCGATCCACTTCAGAGTTAAAGGGGTTGTTCACCCTGAAGATAAGTTTGTTTTAATAAAAGCAGAAACATGAAAGAAACGTATTGGTGAAGGTTTGACGAAAGTCCGTCAAAGGATAAGAAATTTGAAATTTCAATTTTGTGACGCCACGTGCGAGGTGCTCTCCTATATGTTGTGTACAAAATAATTCCACAAATGGCTCCTTTACTGTTTTTGACAACGGAATGATTTTGTATCCGTCGAGTTATATGTGCAAAACTTATTTCTAATGATGTATTAAATGCACAGGTAAAAGGACGCATATCTTTTTGAGAAAAATGCACATTTTCGAAAAAAAAAAGTACACATAAAATTATGGGAAAGCACCTCGCACGTGACATCACAAAATCAAAAATTAAAAAAGCATAACTTTGTTATCCTTCGACGGATTTTCATCGAATCTTCCCTAATATGTTTCTTTCGTGTGTCTCCTTTTATTGAAACCAACTTAATTTCAGGGTGAACTATCCCTTTAAATTTGTCACCGCTTTCCCCATCCTCTTGAAATTCCTACTTTTCACAAGTCGATTACATTCGCATCATTTCGTTCTACGCAATTCCGTGTGAAGCGCGTCCTCTTGTAAATCACTGAATCATAGCTTTCAATAAAAGAGTGACAGTAAGTGGCAGTCTAAATTGTCATGTTCACTCTATTATTGACGTGTAGGGTCAGGGGAACAGGTTAACAGTTTTATTATATGTGTTCGATTCCATTAACTAAGTGGGGCGAAGAGATTGCGCAAGTAATCAAAATTCTAGACAGGAAAAACCGTCTCATTCGGGGCATTCTTTAATCGAAATTATATTTTTTTTTTAACGTTCCCTAAACAGTAGGGCGTTTAGAAGGGGCCAGATTCAATCTCAGTGGATCCAACGACCTACAGAGACTGAATTTTTGGTCTACCAAAATTATAGCTCCCATTAAGATTGTTATTAACGGTTCGTTCTTCACTAGTTTTCCGAATGGTGTCAGTTCATTTGCGTCTTCATTAACATAATGTTGACGATACGACATGGATCGACGTTGTGTTACATCAAGCAAGTTACGGTGAAGGAAGCAACTGCGGAGATGTAAAATTTATTGTTGTATGAAAAATTGCGTCATCGGCCACGTCCTCAGAGGATAATGTTTCGTGTCTCAGGATGTCTCGAGGACTGAGCGAGGCAGCAACAAAAGAAAAATATAAATTCTCAATTACTAAGTGAACAAATGAAAGGTCTATATATTATAAATACTATTTTCTGTCTTCGCGAAACACATTTTGCATGCGCAAAGAGTTAGTTCGGTAAAAAAAAAAAAAATGCTTTAAACTCCCTTTTCGAAGAATACTTCGTTACCATGGTTATTTTATACTGTGATGAATTACAGTTCAAAGTTCAAAAGCCAAAGATGTTGTGTATTATCTAGCATGAGGTTTGACACCGATAATATGTGCTACAATGAGTAAATGTCCTTTGAAACACACACATTGATTTTTGGAATTGATGCAACATAAGTTTGCCAGTTATTTCACATCTTCATTTGATAACTGCAGTATATACTATACTGCTGTCAACTTGAGTCAAGACCTGTAGGGCATTTCATGAACGTTGTTAGCACTGACCAAATGGTCAGTGCCGACAACTTCAGCGAAATCCTCGGTTTTGATTGGCTGAGAGGCACTAGCATCTGACTGTTACTCTGGTAACTGTCGGAAAAAGACAGTATATCAGACGAAAAATGTTCATGAAACGCCCTCCAGTCCCGAGAGAAAATACATGTGTCATTCGCCCACTTCTCCCTTAACCCCTCTCCCTATCTCTTAATCTTCCTAGGTGATGTCGTGTAGCGGCGGAATGTCCTTTGTCTATTCTTATGCCATCTACTTCGCTATGACAGCCTTCGCTGCACCTCTTCTTATCATCACGTTCAGCTACTGCGGCATCTTCCGCTTCGCTCGCAAGGCCTCCCTCGCCATCCAGCGTATGCAGAAGGACGACGGCGTCGGCGGTAACGGGGGTAAGCGAGCGCGTCCTGCGGACCTCCGTCTCGCCCGCTCTGTGCTCGTCATCGTCATCATCTACCTCCTCATGTGGGCGCCGTACTCCTTTACCGTGCTCATCGATCACAAGGTGGTGGCCGACCGCAAGCTCTATATCCTCTCGTACACGCTGGCGCACACCAACAGCAGCTTCAACTGCGTTATCTACGGGGCGACGAACCAGCAGTTTCGCCGCGGCTACATGCATTTCATCAGACTGATATTATGCCGCGCCAAACGGACGGACCTGCTAGCCTCCGTTACAGGTGGTACCACGCTGCGAACAAACAAGGTCCAACCCGCGCCGAGCGCAGGGCTTGCTACCGTAGAGAGCGCTGTTTCAAATGCCCAGTGACACAACAGCCTACTGATCACGAAGGGAAATAACGCAATCGACACGGTCCTATCAGTCGTGCAACTATGTAACTGGCTGATTCACCGGATATGATAATTGGATTCATACAAGAAGGTGACGTCGTAGGTGACAAGAAGGTGACGTCCAGTCGTAGGCCATTACGACTGAAGAATCGTGTCTTATGCGATGGCCTTAAAATTGAGCCTCACATTATACGAGCCTTGAAATCCAAAATTTGTATTACAACACATCATCATGCGAATTCGAGTCCCATCCAAGTCTTTGCAAAAAGAGTTAGCGTAGTCACTTCCCCCTTTGTGGGAAAACACTCCTTGGATAGAACTTAAAAAGGAGGTCTCGTGTATAGAACAGGCACACTCTGAGTCCGTTTCAAACCTCACTTGACCTTTCGATTAAGAGCAGGGTGGAAATCCGGTGGAGTGGGCGGAAACCCAACACTGGAAAGCGAGTGCGATCTTGCCAAATTACGCCATTGTAATCATCTGTATGATATCGTCGAGCATATTTAGAGTACTAGTGCAATGTTACTGAAATTGCATTTCGTTTTAATATAAATCTAATTCTTCGCAAATTTGACAGTAACTCACTGTCGAGTAGTCGATTTCTTCAATAAATGGATGACGCGATAAGCGCCGAGGAAAGATAATTCATCTCCTCATAGCAAAAAATTAGCTGAATGCTTTATTTCTAACAGGAAGTTAAAATCTATTTTGTTTACGATAAGAAAAGAATAATGATTTACTACCATAAGTGTGATTTCTTTCATGAAGTATAAGATCTTCATATTTGCTGTAATCTATGCCGATGTGTATGCAGACATTTTTTTTCTAGGATATTAGGATTAGAGATAGGGTTTAGAATTATGGTTGTATTTTAACGGTTCACATGTAATCCCTCAAATAGGATGCTAACTTTTCAGAGTGTGAACTTTAAACCAAAAAGTACTCCTTTCAATTTATGGCACAAAGCGTACTTACTGCTTTCAGTTTTAATCAGAATTATAAAGTAGGTAGGGTTATACATTTATGATTTTAATAATTGCACAAGTTAAACGTTTGTGGTATTCTGAATTCGTCGAGGGTAAAGAAACGTAAATCATACAAAGTATACAAAATGTTTTGGATATAAAACAAATTAATTATGCTTTCAAAAGTAGCTTGAGATAATCCCTAACAGAAATTTAAATTTGCTCGTTTTTCTGTGACTTTAGTACTCTGAACAGTAAACTGTAAGAGAAGCCTAGAAATGTAACTGTTAATTAGTTACTAGTACTGTAAATGATGCAATAAACACACATGTCATGTCAGCAATTAACCCGTCGAACAAAACAATTCCTTTTCATATCCCATTGTTATCGTATAATTGAAAAACACGATAGAGGCGTTCACACACAATAATTAGGGAGATCATGACTGGTGTGTGTGAACGCCCCTAACCTGCCTCACTAATTGTGTTTACTGAGTAAATGTACGTACAATTACGCATATTTCCCTTCTGTCTTTAAGGGCCGGCTGTGAATGTTATCATCAACAATGTACACTTATCCCATTGGACTACACTTAAAGGAATAGTTCACCATTAAATTAAGCTGGTTTCTATTTAAGGAGGGGCGTGAAAGAAACAACTTTGTGAAGGTTTGATGAAAATATGTCAAAGGAGAAGAAACTTATGATCTTTTACAATTTTGAATTTGTGACGTCACGTGCGAGCTGCTCTTTAATATTTTGTGTGCATATTTTTTTTGTCCATTTTCTCAAAGGGATATGAATCATAATCAAACACGATTTTACACAAATACCTACATGAAAACATCCTTCATCAAAAACAGAAAAAGAATCATACAGCACATAAGACGGGAAAGCACTTCGCCATGTAGCGTCGCAAAATTGAAATTTCAAAAGATCATAACTTTCTTATTATCCTTTGACAGATTTTCTTCAAACCTTCAATAATACGTTTCTTTCATACTTCTGTTTTTTTTTTAAACCGACATAACTTCAGAGTGAATTACCCCGTAAATCTGGCACTGGGAAAATTTGTTCGTTACTTACGCACAACTCTATATGTAGAATGTATATATTTACATGTAAATTGGTACGTATTTTGCAATAATTTGTAGATTTCTAAAATTATTTTATTTATATCTATATTATAAATATTGAACTATTGTATTTTATTGATTGTAAAACATGTTCAATTCAGTTGTGTTCTGCTAATCATGTCTGGATTGTAATAAACCATTTGAATTGAAATGCATTTGACTTTCACATCACAATCATTATTCTCCCTCATCTGTCACAATATAAGTCTAGCATCCCCCTCCCCCCTCTATCCTCCCCCCTCCCCCTCCCCACGATCCCACAGACTCACATTCCGAGGCCTACATTCTTTAGACCAGAGGCAATATTCATGAAAGCTTATACTAGCCCAGTTAGTTACTAAAATGCATGCATCTGAATGCACCTTAGCAGCTAAGTAGGCTTAGTATGGTTTCATGAATATGGCCCCAGGTGATATAGAGGTTAGACACAATAGAGGTTCTAGAGCCAACTCTGTGAATAGTGGCATTAATAGGCCATTTCGAATAATTACCATTCGTAATTAAGAGTACCATAGCCAGGTGTGTGTGTGTGTGTGGGGGGGGGGGGGGTGTATGTTGTTTTTTTTTTTTGTGTGTGTGTGGGGTAGATTTATATGTTCGGGGGGGGGGGGGAGGTTTATCTTCACCAAACCAATCTCATTCTCACCGATTACTACCACCATCTCAATCATCGGTATGAACATTACATTAATGATTATCACCACCATAATCATTGAACTTGCCCATTATCATCATCGATTAATCTTTGTTATCATCCCCACCACCACGGCCGAGATCACCATTGTCACTAACATCATCATCAGCATCATCATCACCAAAATCAACACAATAAGTGTCATAATTATAGCCACCATCACAAATGTCATTACTAACATCTACCTCATCATAACGATTATGAGCAGTTTTAACCTATTCAGGTCCAAGTACCACAAGTGTGTGTTTTTGGTGTTGTAACTTTTGATATCAACTATCTCAAATAACAAAGATGCATCACATGCAAGTTCAGAAATTTCTGCACAAGATCACCCCCTTTTTGGCATTTATCGATATATATTACCTTTGTAATGATTTTCAAAGCAATATAAGGGTCACATGGTCACTAAATCTTCAAATTAACAACGCGCCAAAGAGATGGAAATCCAACTTTTGCTCTTTAAATTGGTACGATTATTGCTCTAACTTGAATGATTTTGACATTTTGTGAATTCATAATGGAATTTACATTACTTTTCCTGATTAAAAATTTCATTTAAACAAAATTATATAGTGTTGTCACTTTAAAAACAAAATAGTGAACAGTTTTCCTCTAAAAAGGCCTTCATCTTGAAAGAGTTAATCACCATGCCATCCATTATCATCAGGAATATCAGCATTATCATCATTTTGACCACCAACATCGTCATCAACATCACTTCTAAACATTCAACATTACCTTCAAGGAATCCAGTCAGAACTAAACCTGACCTAATCTCTCAAAAATTTCTGGTGTGATTCAGAGTTGACAACTTCTCAAGCAATATTTCATAAATCAGTCAGGCACAGTGGTTGAAAATGGTGAATTAGAAAGTTTTCTGCACATGTTTATTCAAATCTCTCACCAACAGAGGTTTTATATAAAACACTGATTTCATACAAATAACATACATGTATTATGAATTGTGATCTTCACTAATAAACAGGCATGAAAATATATTTGTTTCCATTGCGGAGTAGTTTTCTTCAATTTTGGGCATCTAATAGTAACGAAGAAAATTCTAGATTTGATATCCCAGGTATGCAAGTATTACAGCTGTTGTTAAAATCGGTGTGCAGTACGATACACTCCCATCATAACAAGCATGGATACAGCAAGAATTTGTTATCGGATAATTTTCCTGCTTCAAATTTTTTTTTGTATCAAGGTACTTGGCTAAGTCCTGAGCACCTCGTTGTAATAAGAATGGACTGTACTATTGCTGATGAAACACGATGCTTTTTAGGCTAAAGCATCGTGTTTCATGCTGAACTGGACAAAATATACTGCGGTTTAAAACTGTGGCTCCTTCCCTTCCTTCCCTTTCCCTTTACCCATGCCAATTCCTTTGAGCTGTAGTGTACCTCAGCATTAGTCCACACAATGTACAGTACACTAAGTTACCATCAGACATCTTAGACCCTTTCTTTAAGGGGAATTTAAATCCTATAACATCAAAGTCGACTTGAATATTTCAAGCAGAAAAATAGATTTTCCAAAGTTTGAGAAAATCAGACATCATAAGGAAGTTTTGTTAATCATACAGTTAAGTTAATCTTGCTCTGAAAGTTTGCTAACTTAATTGAGGGTTAAATTGTCTTGTTTACATGTGGTAAACTACATGTAGAACAGTGATACTTCCATACTGTAGATAATTTCAGACTATTTTGCCGAGCTCCATCATACCATATATGAAAACGAAACATATGCCTCAAATGCAGACTACAACATGGTGTCGGATAACAGATAAAAGGCAACTTTAAAGACAGCGTGTCCCTTTTTCAAGTCAAAATAATAACATTTTGTGAAATATCACAGAAAATGGAAACAGATACTGTATTAGAACTTCGCTTCCAATAATAGAACTGGAAACTGACTTGAAGCGAAATTATACTGATCAGTAGATTTCCAAGTTTTGGGTGGGTCGTCTGAAACCTATAGCCTAGAGACCGGAGACCGCTGTGCACTATGGGCTGCATCTGTTCGCTCCACGCGGAGCACAGGAGAAAATCCTGCATCATGCACTGAGAAGGACAATATGATTATGAATATAGACTATGCACGCTGCATTTCAAACGTAAACAAGGATAGTATTTCACTTTTCCTGAAAATGTAAGTAGAACTATGACTATGAAATTTCATACGCATTATTGTACAGGTATACTGCTGAATCCTGCAGAGTTAAATGATTTTTTTAAATAGGACACCCTGTCTTCTAAATCTTCAAACACTTAAGAAAGTAACATCGAGTTGACCGCAAACCCGATGAGAAGTGGGATCAACACTGAACTCTCCATGAGTACGCTGGATATATTTACACACGGGCTCCATTTCAAACTGGGAGTCCTCTGCATTCTCTACATTCCATCGTCTGCTGCTAACGAACCGAGTCACAACTGTTTTTCACTATCACCACTCAGAATGAGGTCCATTCCATACTCTAGATAAGAAGAGCCTTTTCTCTTGGATCTGTTGCTAAGGGTGATGAATAGCCCCCATCTCCACATCAGTTCTGTGGTCCGCCGAGCCTGTAGTACTGCGGGAACTCGTGCGTGATCTTCAGAACTTCCTCATAGAGGGCCGTGTCTGTAACATGAATCAAAGATTTAACCATGTCAGTCCCATAGGCATTAAACTGTGTTATGATAGACATGGTGCTCCTTAACCCTGTCAGTCCCATAGGCATTAAAGTGTGTTGTAACTGACATGGCATTATGACTGTTTGGTACTGAAGAGGGTTAATGCACAATTCAGTGTTATTCCAAGGATGTTTAAGCACATGGATATCCATCCCTTTGAACAAGGTTTGATGCCGCCACTGAATATTCATGACTAACACCTGTTCTCAACAATATGATGCATACGCGATTGCGTCACGTTCACCTGGATTTTATAATAGGTCATACACATTCCTAAACATGCATACATTTCAGCTTTCGCTGCTGAACTTTTAATTTTGTCACTAAGTGCTTGTTATGTAGTTAATAAGGACAAGCGAATACAAAATTTGATACTTTTGAGATGAAAATACTAGCTTGGGCGCAGCTGGGCACATTTTTCATGTTACTTGTCCGGAAGGGAAATATCTGAAAGTAACGTTTCATGTAATTTTTTAATGGAATATGATGCTGAACATTGTGAAATTGAGACTTTTGTACTGTAACTTGAAATCACGTTCAGAGCCTTTTTGCCATATTGTAACAATATTCCTCGATTGAATCTTTATAGATGCATCGTAGGCATTACATGTCACAACTGCGCAAGTTGATATTTCCCCAAATTCTTCTGCGCATCCGATTTTGTTTATACGTCAAATCCAGGCAAAAATCATCCAGAGAATCGGCGGCTTCGAACATGGGAGATCAAAGAGAAAGTCTTTGTGAAGCATTCTTATGTGACTAGAAGCAGATTACAATGAATCTGCATGAATTAAATGGCTGCTGGCACTCCATGTGCTTAAACATCCTTGGTTTTTCAAACCAGTATGCATTTCATGTTCAAAAATTCACAATGAGCATGCAGACAACGGAAAGGGTCAAGTAGCTGTGAATATTCTTTAATCCCCTCACATAAGGTAGTTATCCCTTCCTGTGCCATAGTAAATGCGGTTCAATGGGTTTTTTGTACATTACGAGTAACAACATGCACACATGGGTTTATTGCCATTTGATCCAATCCCAGCTTGTCCACTCACCATTTCGTCTAAAAGGAACCCCTTAAAAATACCGCTTTATTAGAATACTGCGTTAACATATCAACAACTTTAATCCCCACCATAACCTCAACCGTTAACCCCAATCTGGACCCCCTACCCTAACCCTAACCATAATCCATACATATCAGCATGTAATGGTAGACGAAATGGTGAGTGGACCAACTGGGATTGGACCAAATGGCAAATCACCCATACATGCCACACGTAGAGGCAAGGAGAGCCAGTCTTTGGAGATGAGCCCTTTGAGTCTTTGCAGATGTTAACAGTTCTTGCAATTCAGGTCATATTTGCTTGGTCTAGTTTTCATCACTGAACTTTGATCATGTGATAAATTTGTAAACTATTGGCAATCTATTTCTTTCATTTGTCTACCGGTACTTGTCATTATCATTGTTTGTCCAGTAGAGGCTTTCTGTCCACTTCTGACATCGGGTTTAAGTGGGTGCTTTTAACGAGCACAGAGTGTACTTTTTCTATATACGGAATCTCCATTTAACTTCCTATCCAAGGGACGGAGTACTTTTCTACAAAGGGAAGGGGGGGAGGGGGGGGGGGGAGAGAGGCATGCAAACACACAGTGCTGGTCCTCTTGCAAGGATATGTGGGGGATTTGAACTTGAACCCACAGCCTTACCACTGAGAAAGAAATTCTCTTCCAATTTAGCCACGCTGTGCTCCATTTTTAATTCCAATGAATAAACCTATATTCAGGGTTTCATTACTCTTGAACAAAGCAGCATCATCATTTTCACTGAGCACTCACCAAAGTCCTTTTCTCCATGGCTGATGAGGTGCAGGCCGGTGATCTGGCGTGGGTTTGCTCCGACCTGACCTACGACCTCGATCAGGCCTTCGATGGGTCGATCCAACTACCAGTGGAGAAAATTTTTTAAAAAAAGGGGGGCAACTTAAGTAACAAACTTGATAAGATATGGTGTAAGAAAATTATCTTCTAAGCATCAGGAATACATCTGATACACATGGTGTTTATCTAACTAAATGAAAACTATGTACAGGGAGAGTGGGGGGCTGATTTATTCCCCGTAATGATGCACTTCACAAAATCAAAACTTTAAAGAAAAAGGGGAATTTCTTTTATCCTTTGATGGATTGTCATATCCAACCGACACGAATATATTTCTTTCATGTTTCTGCTTATATCAGAACCAACTCAATTTCAGGTAGACTATCCCTTTAAAAGCTTTGTGGTGATTGTCGTGATGCCGAAAGAGGTGATGATGATAATGATGGTGGTGATGATGAAATTGATCATTACTATGCTTGTGATGGTGAAAGGTGTGATATTGGTTCTGGGATTAGCAATGATGATGGGTGTTATTGTGATAGTGAAAATGGTAATTAAGATGAGATGATGATGAAGTGTCATAAAGTTGTGATTATGATGGTCGTGATGTGATGGTGATAGTAGTGGTACAGAAAGGTGATAGTGATGGTAGGGTGGTGAATTGGTGAAAGTGACCGGTACAATACTCAGCGCTGAGAGCTGACTTGCTGTGAGTGTAAAACTTGTATTTTACACTAATTATGCAATATGGGCCATGGCCGTGATTCATTTTCTCACCGGAGTTTGCAGATTGACCTGCGCATCGACCCCGTCACTCAAGGTCATCGTCAGACTGGAGCCGCTTGGATCAACCTGAAGTGAAAGAAGATAAAAAATTGGTTCAACCATTTATGTGCCACTGGAGGCGAGGTTTATTTCACCATCAATACACATGTATAGGGCAGCAGTTAATATGGCACACAAAGTGACGTTAATCTAATAACTTACCGTGGGCATAACAAGATCTTTCAGATACTGTTTATCCTCATAAATCTATATTAAATATCACCAAACAGGATTTGCAAAGGTGCTGTGGTTCTACACTTTGTCACGGGCTTTCATTGGCAACAAAGTTAACAACATCTTTGGCCTTAAACTTAAAAGGCTGGTTTTGTCATCCAATGGTTCCATTCAGCAATAGTCTTGTGATAAAGGGAGTGCCAGTAGCAGTCCTTCTAGGGTGCTTATATTTAGATCTACACTCCATTTGAGGGGGCCAGCCCATCTGCAGATCTGTCTTGTTCTAGATAATTGTGTTAATAAAGAATAAGCAAATCAAATTGGATATGGTGTCTCACATGTCGGCAGTGGCTGTGCACCCCAGTTTCTTTGACAGTCTTCTTCTTCTTCTTGATACTCCTCCTCAACATTCCATGTGGAAACAAACGGGGACTTATTTAGACTCATTTACACTTATAATACATGATTGTTAGTGCCAATCAAGCTGAAATAGCGCCATCTCTTGTTCAAACTGAAAGAGGGGCGAACTTAACTTTATAGACAATGTGAAAGTTTTCTATTGGACAATAAGTGATAAGAATCGTGTAGTGAAAAGGTTTCCTGGGGTAATTTCAATTTACAAAGAATTTTTTTTTTTTTTAGGCATACACCCAGTAGTAAGGATAGCGTGCTCCATCCTGTAAATGAACGAAAAACAAGTCAGACAAAAATCTTGGAACCAGACGGGATTTGAACCTGCAGTCTACTGCTTACCGGGCAGTGACTTAACCACGCAAGCTATTTCTAGTTCACGGGTCAAGACACGACAACATGGAAACAAATACCCGAAAGAGTCTCATTTCATCTGACTCATTAATATTCATGAGCAGTCCGCCGTAGGGACAATTTTAGTGAAAAGGTTTCCTGGGGTAATTTCAATTTACAAAGAATTTTTTTTTTTTTTAGGCATACACCCAGTAGTAAGGATAGCGTGCTCCATCCTTTAAATGAACGAACCGTCTGGTTCCAAGATTTTTGTCTGACTTGTTTTTCGTTCGTTTACAGGATGGAGCACGCTATCCTTACTACTGGGTGTATGCCTAAAAAAAATTTCTTTGTAAAAAAGAATCGTGTAGTCGATGTATACGGGATCCGGAGAAGACGCATGATTTTTCAACCTTCTTCTTCTTCTTCGAAGACTTCCTTCGAACTTCTTTTGAATACTTCATTCTGATGTTCTTCGTTCGATTTGATGGTTATTTTGGGACGCAATGCACTGGCTGCTGTTCGAGGTGAATAAACAGATAAAAGGTCACTGAACTGTCAAACTTTGTAGGTGAATTTTGTGCATGGTTACGGTCGAGCGAGCGAACAGAAGATGTGGATGGGACTGAGGGCAAAAGGAGCGTAGAAGCGTGATGTGAAAATGTACGGAGCAAATAAAGGCCGGATCAGGGACTACACATGATAGAGTACGTAAGTGTGACGTCATTTGAGCATTATTAGACAACTGGTTCTAAAGTAAACTATGCGGGTAGAGCAAGCACCGGTTATCACAGCGGGGACTCTAAATAATTGAAAGTGCCCGACGCTAGCCCACTCGATTGGTCCGTTAAACCTCTCACTGCCACTGGAGTAATTTTGTTTAGACATGTTAGAACCAGCTGTCTTGACAAAATGCTCACATATGACAACACCACTTCCATACTCTATTTTCTGAGCATGCAGCCTCTGTGGCAGGCTATATTATTTGTATTTTGTTTAAAACCAAGATCAAGAAGCCCAAGCCTTGGCCCAAAGGCAGGCATTTTTTTCGATCGTCTGACTACTAGTATCAGAGTAGACTCTCACTCTACCTGACTGACTCACATTTTTCAGCTGTCCGAGAAGACACACGATGCTTCCCTGGAATCGTGGGAGCATGGAACCATTCACTCGGGGTTTCGGCTGGTCAAAAGGATCCATGACGATTGAGAGTCTAGATTTCCTGGAAGATGATGGACACAGCAGTCGGCTTACGTTTGGCTTGTATGTAAAAACGTACGTATCCTAAATATATCTGTCAACTGTACTGAGTTCCAGTAATTATACCAGTGCAGGAATATATTAGAAGCGCGCGCTCTTCCATTCATGTGCGGTTTGCGCTAGCCGTCGTACGAGTCAATTAAAAAATTACAAGTTAAAAAAAATCCCACTAAAAACAGAATATGAAATTAACAGAACCTTCTAAATTAAAATATAGTAATTTATTTTGTTTGTAAAGATAAGTTTATAACAAACTGTTTAACTAAGAAAGCTATGTTTGATAGCGTGTATGGTTTTCTCCTTGTTAAATTAGTACAAAATTGTCTTGAAAAACCCTAAGAAACTAGTCTCATTTCAGGAAATTAGGCCATTACGAAGTAATATTGATGAGTGAACGGATAGGATAAAACATACATATGAAGGGTAAAAAAAAAACCCTATTCCAACAAAGTCGAAGATTGATATTCGGACATGTATATCTTTGTTGAATTGTTCGACTTTAGCACAACTCATGCTAGTAAATTATTACAGAGCATTACCTCTCTCCCACAAATTACAATGAAAAATAATATTTAGCAAAAGTCTGGAACAGCGAACAGTACACTGGCCGTTTCTACAGTATTGTATTGCATATTGCAATCTCCGCAGTGTTGTTGCAAGGACTGCACGTTTGTATGCGAAATATGTCGCAATCTCGGTATGGATGGATCGTATGAATTCTAAATTTAGGCGAAGTTCTACTTCAAACAATGCTGCAAAACTGGTGTACGGTACAGTTCATTCACGAGGAAAGTTGAGTGGAGCAAGAACATATCAATAGAGGCGTCTCCGTACACCGGCGGCGGAAGCAAAGCACCACCAGCGAGAGTTCCAAACTTCGAAGAAAAAGGCAAGCAGACAAAAACAAAGTCTGACTAAAAAAAAAAAAAAACGGACATGACATGGATTTAGAATCATAGTTTTCATGCTATTATGAAAATAGAGTTATGATTCAAATTTGAAAAATATTTTATTCATAATGTTGTTTTTGAGGCAAATCTTTCATGCCTTTATCATGGCTTCCTTCACCTTCCTTGTTCACATGGTCTTAAAATCAAATCAAACATTGTCAAATGACCTGTTGAGTGTTGTGTTGACTTGTGCTAAGTGAGATGTACAAATTTGTTCTGTTTTAGGTTTAACATTAGTGGGAGTTCATTTCCAACAATCGTAATCATATTTGACCAGTTATAAACTTTGTATTCAGATGCTTGTTAACGACAAACATTTTATTTTACGGAGATCAGATTTTACCTTTAGCTGATGGTAATCAAAATCATTAAGAATCTGGTTAACAAAGTCTTTTACAAAACATTTTGGTGAACCCATTTTAAAGTCTAAATCAGTCTAACTAAACTAGTCCCGATGCTTTAATTATTACATAACATTTATTTGGGTAAACTCTTCTTTTGATTCAATTTTGAGGTCACTTGTCGAATTTAATTAAATGATCTGGAAATTTAAGTGAAAGGGCTTTCTGGGGTTATTTCGATTTACAAAGAAATTTTATGCATACACCCAGTAGTAAGGATAGCGTGCTCCATCCTGTAAATGAACGAAAATTTGATCTGGAAATGCACATTAAGTTATAAAATTTATGTTAATTGTATATTTGTGTTCAATTTTTTTTTTGCAGACGACAGCAAGTAAAATGGCATCAAACAGAGACTATTATCAAGAAGAGGATAGGAATGAGCGGAGGCAGGAGAGAGACGGCAGACAGAGGCAGGGAGGAGGACAGAGGGGGCGATACCAACATCCGAGTGACAACTCCCGAGATGACAGAAGATACCACCAAGATGGACAATATCAAGGATATGGAGGAGGTGGTGGAAACCAGGGATACTACAGTAGACAATTTGATGAGAGAAGCGTCGGTTACTTCGGAAGAGGAGGAGGAGGGGGAGGAGGGTATCAGCCATATAGTAGCTCCTGGGATTATGGTGGTGGGCAAGGATTTTACGAGAGTCATCAGCCGTCGAGCTGGAGGTGGCAGGATAATCAGACCCCCAGAGGCAGAGGTGGGAAAGGGAGAGGTCGAGGAGGGGGGAGGGGGAGAGGGAGGGGCAACAATAAGGGACAGGGGCAGACTTCTTACAGACAGCCGCAAGACCAAATCGAAGCAGATTTCTCGCAGAGGGACAATCCCCGAGAGGGTTATGATGACAGGAGCAGCTCCAGGTATCGAGACGAGGATGATAGTTACAGAGGAAGCGGTAAGAGAGGAGGAAGAGGAGGAGGAGGTGGTAAGCAAGGAAGGGGAGGGAGAGCGAGACGAGAACAGGGACAGTACGCAGCAGATAACGCCAACAACGAGGAGGGGGCTGGTGACCTAAACGAAGGAAGGAATGATTCAAAATCGAGGCAACAAAGCACACCACAAGATCGAAATAGGGACACCTCCGGACAAAGCTTTTCGGACCGGTCAACCCAAGGAGATTATGACAGTGGCCGAAGGGGTGACCGATGGCTGGGTGAAAGAGATTACGACCGGGGAAACGGATACAAAGGCAAGAGAGGCAGTCAGAACAGTGGGAAAGGTACGGCTGATGATAGCAGAGATGCGAGAAACCGATCCAACTCGGGGTCTGGAAAGTACAGAGGACCGATGACCAACCACCAGCAACAGAAAGGATCCCGGAGACCTCAGCCAAGGAAAGCCACCCGACTTGGCAACACCAATGAGTCCCAGACAGGCTCCCTGATCGAGCAGCTGACGTCCGGGACCTACGAATGCCTTGTGTGCTGTGATCGAATTAAGTCCGAGGCCAGGGTGTGGAGCTGCAAAACTTGCTACGTGGTCTTTCATCTCAGCTGCATCAAGAAGTGGGCCAAATCACCTGCAGCCTCGGCTGAAGGTATGAATAAAACAAAACATCTTACTTTTTAAAGTCAGTGTTCAGTAAAGGTGAAGGGTACTATTTGTTGGTCTCAATTCTGATATTTCCTGTAGCCTCGGCTGAAGGTATGAACAAAACAGAACATCTTACTTCTTAAAGTCAATGTTCAGTAAAGGTGAAGGGTACTATTTGTTGGTCTTAATTCTGATATTTCCTGTAGCCTCAGCTGAAGGTATTCGAAAAAAATAGAACATCTTTCTTCCTGAAGTCAGTACTCAGTAAAGGTGAAGAATATACCAAATCTTGGTCTCAATTTTGATATGAGGTAACAAAATATCAAGCCGGTTGTTGGAAACATGATTTGCTACCAATGGCAACTCCTATGGAAACCTTGAATTTGATAGGTTGTTGAGCAATTTACCATGGTAGTGAGCATTGATGACAGAGTTACCATTAATGGTAAGTTTGATACAACAGGACCCTGAAATCAATTTTGATCTTTTGACAAAGAAATTTTAGGCATACAAAATAGTAAGGATAGCGTGCTCCCTCCTGTAAGTGAATGAAAAACAAGTCAGAAAATTTTGATCTTGTTTTGATCTTTGAATTTTGATTTTGTTTCCACCAACCAACCAGGAACGGACGGCTGGCAATGCCCGGCCTGCCGCGGCGTTGAGATCAAGATTCCGCACGTCTACTTCTGCTTCTGCGGCAAGCTGCGCGAGCCCCCCTGGGAGCCGGGGGAAACCCCCCACAGCTGCGGGGAGGTGTGCCGCAAGAAACGCCCCACCTCCTGCCCCCACACCTGTAACATCCTCTGCCACCCCGGCCCCTGCCCACCATGCCCATCCAATGTGCAGACAACCTGCCTCTGTGGTATGTAGTTGCTGCTGTTATTTAGTTTTCTAATGGCACTTAGTCAAAGTGGACTACTGTTGCCGATAGCATTTGATTATAGCAGATGATTATTTCATGTCATTCTCCTTGTTCTTTGGAAGAATCAAGAACTCAAAGGATCTGTTTTTAGATTATCTTCTTCATCATTTTGTAATTCTTTTTTTAAACAAAAATGAAAAATATATTTGCATATAAAGCTAAGCATTTTCTACGATGGTAATTCCATATGAGACCGCAGCCCTATCACGATGCAATCTTACTACTTCCGCAAGTGACCTTACATCAGTTAGGGTGCATTTATAAGATTTTTTTTTTTCTGGCTAGAACTGGTGTATCAATTCGCACCATTTTTCAACACAGTGTTTCTTATATCTTATAAACCCTAGTTGTAAAGTGTTTTGAACATTGTTCCTGAAATAGTTTAAACGCAACCGCAATCAGAAAAACTGTTCATATAACTTCACAATTGCACTGCACAGAAAGCCCGTGCCCCGTTTAGCTTCGTGCGAAGAAACAAACATTACAGATTAAGCTGCGTGATGGAACACTACATGCAGACTTAGTCACGTTAATCACTATTTCAATAATAGTCAGAACCAACTGTCACTAGTGTTTAGCTTATTTTGGCAACAATTATGCCCATCAAAGCCAGAAAAAATGTTTTTGATACTCTCTAATCATTTCTGATTTATACTTTTTGTCAACTTTGAAATTATTCCCTTTTTTATTAGTATTTATGCATATTTAAATGTTTTTATGATTGTTAAATCAATGGAAGTGCCTAAAGTTCCTTTTAAAGTCATGTCAGAAGTAATGTCGTCTTTCAAATGCCTAAAACCATTTTAGGGCCCTGCCTTATAAAGATTTCCGATTGTTCAAAACTTGATTTAAGATTGATGTCAATCGTTACTATGTTCATCAGAGATACAGGATTGGACTTGCAATCACTTCAGATCAATTGCAACTCTTTATTAAGATGGGGCCCAAGCAGTGCTCATAATATGTATACTGAAGTCTCTTTATGCAGGGAAGACACTTGATCAATTCAATTTTGGTTTATTGATAAAAGCATACTGAAATAGAAAGTCCGGGGACTTATGGCATTCAGTTTACAAACAAAATACAATCATTTACATACATGTAGATAAATCATATGTGACATACATAACAGATAACTACAAAACTTCATTGTGACAAACTAACAGACAAGTAAAGAACTATAAGTTTGAATTTGATCATTGATTATTCATAGATTAAGAGAAAGTGGGGAAACTTATAACATTTAGTTTGCAAATAAAATACAATCATTTAAATAGGTAAATTACATATAATGTAGAGAGAGAGGGGATTGGACTTGCGATTGATTCAGATCAATTGCAACTTTTTATGAGATGGGTCCCAGAAGTGCTTATGATATGCTGCCTCTTTCTGCAGGGAAGAGTCAGCAGACAGTTCGTTGTGGCAGCCAGAAGGAGATTCGTTGTCAGGAAGCGTGTGGCAAGCAACTTAATTGTGGCTTGCACACGTGTGACGAGCTCTGCCATGCAGGCCAGTGCCAGCCATGCGAAGAGGTTGTCACCCAAGGTATGTCATTCCCCTTTTGAATTTCTCATGATTCATTGTATTAGAGGGAAAAACCGCCCTGAAGTATAATTACTTTTAATTAAAGCAAAAAGATGAGAGGAACGAATTAAGGAAGGTTTGACGAAACTCCATCAAAAGATAAGAATGTTATGAGTTTTTCCAGTTTGATTTTATGACATCACGTGCGAGGTGCTCTTCCATATGTTGTGTACTATTTTTTTGCAATTTCTATTATCTCAAAAGTATACATTCCCTGTTACCTATGCATTTGACATCTATAGACACATGGTTTTACAATCCATCAAAAGGATAAAAAACTTATGAGCTTTTAAAGTTTTAATTTTGTGGGTTTTCTGTGTGGGGGCTTGATGGTGAGTGAATTATTTCTTTTATTTACAGAACCCCACTTAACACATTAATGCATTTATCAATAGAGTATGAATTGATTTTGTTTGTCTGCTCTCCTGTCATCAGAATGCTACTGTGGACAAGCGACCAGAGAAGTGAACTGTGACCGAGAAACAGCCTCCCAGAAACCGGGAGGCAGCTATTCCTGCACAACACCGTGTAGCAAGTACGTATAAACGTTGTACTTCAGGCAATATACATTGCTGTTAACTCTTAAAGGGAATATTCTGTACTGGGAAGACAAAAAGCCTTCAAAAGGGAGATCAAGAGCAATCTTTTTTTACTAATGGTCTTAAATTCATGTTTTGTCCATTTTAGAAAGTGATTTTAAACGCTCTTCCCAGTAATGTATATACCCTTTAATATTCCTCTGATAAATTTTTGCACCAGTAAAATATATAAATTGCATTCAGAAGCATTTAATCTGGCACAAAAGGAGTGTAAAGTAATTACCATGGCAACAAGTAATAAGCTCTGAGCTTCTCCTGTAAGATAACAGTGTAGGATGGGGCAGGGTCATAATTCTCTCTTTTTTCTCTCCCCCTCCTCTTACCACCATCCTCTCTCAGATCGCTAGACTGCAGCCAGCATAAGTGTGACGACCCGTGCCATCCAGGGGCTTGCCCACCGTGTCGCCTGGACCCAGCACACATCACCCACTGTCCCTGCGGAGCCACGCCCATTGACTCCCTTGGGGGTCCTAAGAGAACACAGTGCATTGACCCCGTGCCTACTTGCACCAACAAGTGCCATAAAGTCTTCCCTTGTGGGGGCAAAGGTACGCACACAAAGTAATTATATTCATTCACAAAAATGATAACGATTTGTAGAATAATATTACTTAATAACAATTCTGCAGTAGAACATAACTTTTGGCATTAGTACATTGCCATACCCACAACAGTGCTCATATACAGTCAAAAATTATACAGTGACTCAGAGCATTTGTTTCCCTGCATTGTCATAAAGAGCCCTTGTAAATAACAAACTAGTCCCTGCGAACATTTACTTTTCTTCAATAAGTTATAATGCAGTAGCTAGTTCACAATGTCCATTTTATGAACGCAAGTTTGAAAAGTATCCCCAGTAAAGATAATTTTATTTCCTCCTTGCCTATACCTATATACCTATATGATGTGTAAAGTAGGATTTTTTAACCTGTTGCTCACCGTTAGATTTTCTGGTTTTGTGAACCCTGGTTTAGTTACGATACAAAATTTGCCATGGAACTACAGTAATCAAGGGGATGTGGCTCAAATGTGTCTTTTAAGGTATTTGCAGTTTATTCATAGCCTGTCTTCCATTGTGCTGTTTAGTATCTGTGTGGAAAAAAGCCAGCGCACATATATTGCTGGCTAAGTGAAGAACTGGTTAATATATTTGTGAATACACGTGTGTATCTGCTTTGAGCGAATCACATTGTATCTTCTTCTCCCCTCCGACAGATACCCACCGCTGTGAGCAGACGTGCCATACGGGCCCCTGCCCTCCATGCAAGGAGAACTCCAACGTCAAGTGTCGGTGTGGGCACCGGTTCGTGGACGTCCCCTGCGAGAAGATAGCGGCGGCCGTGAGGACGGAGCAGGGCATGCCGGAGGTCACGTGTGACAGGAAGTGTACCAAGAAGAAAACGTGTGGGAGACACAAATGTGGCCAGCAGTGCTGTGTGGTGGGTGCCAACCCCCCCCCCCCCCCCCCATATGGTTTCAATCATTTGGTCTACTCCATTTAGTCTACTGCAACGTGGAATAAATATTTGATATGAATGCAAACAGATATATTTCTCAGAAAATACGAGGTCACCAACTTCACTCATTTTTTTCTTGAAAATCTCGGCAAAGTCTGGGAGTGGCTTGTACGTGGCGTTAGCAAAAGTCGGGTCTTTCAAACCAACACACATACACATTTTTATGCCTCCGCCACGAAGTGGCCATAGGCATTATGTTTTCGGGTTGTCCGTCCGTCCGTCCCGAATCCATTTAGGCAATATCTTGAGAACCGTTCAGCAGATTTGCTTCAAACTTGGTACATGTATGTATTGCATAAAACTAATGAAGTGTGTAAAATTGGGGTCAAATCTGATTGAGGTCAAAGGTCAGAGGTCAATGAACTTGCCCAAAAATGACCTTTTCCACAATAAATCCAAATCCAAAGATGCTATTCTCATTAAACATGGTACAAAGATGGATCACTACTTGGGGATAGACTGGTGACATTTTTGTTAAAATTCCTGAAATTTCAGAGGTCAAAGTTCAATGAACTTTGCCAAAATTGGCTAGAAATTGCCCCAAACCCTTAAATTTTCACAATAAATCCAAATCCAATGGTGCAATTCCAACCAAACATAGTGAAACGATGGATCACTACTTTTGGGTAGACTGGTGACCTTGTTAGTGAAATTGCTGGAGAGTTCAAAGGTCAAAGGTCAATGAATTTTGCCAAAAATTAGCTAAAAATTGCCCTCAAAGTGATAATTTTCAAAAAATATCAGAATCCAATGGAGCAATACCAACCAATAATGGTGCAAAGATGGATCACTACTAGACTGATGACATTTTTGGTGAAATTTCTCAAAGGTCAGGGATCAAAGGTCAATGAACTTTGCCAAAATTGGCTAAAAATTGCCCCCAAATAGATATTTTTCACATTGAATACAATACTAATGATTCAATTCAAACCAAACATAGTACAGAGATGTATCACCTTATGGAGGTAGACTGGTGAAGTTTGGGTAAAATTCCTGAAAAGTCAATGAACATTGCCAAACTTGGCTAAACCTGAAAAAAACAGAATGTGATATTTTCATTTCACATAGGAGCAATGGTACATTGACCACCAAACATACACATTTTCTGAGAATAGCAAAGAGGCGGAGGCATATTTATCGACTGCGTGGCAGTCGAATTGCTCTAGTTTTTTTCCAAATTGCGTGCTCAAAGTAGGGGTACGGCTTATGTGCAGGTGCGTCTAATGCAACGGTCAGTATGGAATACCACTGTATAGTGTATACTGTTTAGTGTATAATGTACAATGTACAATGTACAATGTATAACACATTTTAGCACATGTTGAGCACGTAAAGCTTAGCAATCTCAGTGGCGTAAAAAGGGTTAAAACGTTTTTTGTTTTTGTTTTTTGTTCCCTTCTTTCAGGATCAGGAGCACCTGTGTTTTCAGCAGTGCGGGAGGAAGCTCAAGTGTGGTATCCATGGCTGCGAGGAGCCATGCCACGTGGGCAACTGCCCTCCATGCCTCCATGCAAGTAAGTCACCTTCAAGAATTTGCTTGTTAAAGATGATATTCATAGAAAATCCATAAGTATGAAGATATTCATCTACAGAAAGCTTATAAGCCATACAATTAGCTTGGATGACATTCAAAGAATAATATCAATTCAAAAAAGCGAAATTAGGGTGAAAACAATCACCTTATTCTCGGGGACAAATTTTCCCTACTGTCACCCGAAACGGCCTTTAGGTCTGACGTAAGAAAAGGGAGGCATTATTGTGCATCGCACATGCCAATCCGCAGCTTCTTTTCCGCCAGAAGCATCATGCATTGTTAATGACACGTTGTGATGGCAGTTGCTAGTGGATTAACAGGTGTGATACACAATGGTCATTGTGAAGCATATCCCGGCTGTGACGTACACACAAAGCCACTTTCCCTTGGGCGATTTTATAGGTCAGGAAAGAGTCCAATTTGATTTCCATAAAACACGAAAATGAACACTTTCTTGGCATGTTAGCTGCATAAATTGCTTTAATGACTCATTCAATTATAGAATAAAATATATTTATTTGATTTCATTTCCTATAAGTATCACCTTTAAAAGAGCATGATCGTCAGTATTGATGGGGAGTAGAGATGCGCACAGGCTTTGCAAAAGGCCAGTTGACCTGTACACATCGCTTGTGGCGTTACATGCTCGTCAGAGTGGTAACATAACAGATGAAACTCCACGAAGTTGACCGAAGCTACACAAAGGTTTGGTCGGATGGCTACGCTGCAGTGCTCACACACACATGCACACACCACTCATATCCCTCTTACGCAGCGGCCCCTTTAAACGATACCGCGCCACAAGAGCTCAGTTGTATGGGCTTTTAAAGCTTCCATTCGGTATCATTACGCAGAGGCTGCCAAGAGGCCACCAAGAAACTTTATGTTTTGCCGCGAGAGTCATCTGAAATACTGATTCAATTCACTGAGCAACCATTTCATGAACAGTCCTACAGAAGTCTACTGCTGTATTCTGCTGATATTGGCAGCTTCTTGGATGATTTTGGCTATTCTTCACTGCTGTTGTATATTTTTTTAGAAGGATCAAATACTCTTTTATTGGTAGCTGTTTTTGGATGAGTCCACTTTTGTGATAGGTAACTAAATTGGCAACAAAATACATACAGTTGACCTCTGTAGGACTGTTCAAACAGTTGCTCGTTGATTGAATCAGTATTTCAGATGACTTCCTCGTACAACCGTAAAGTCTCTTCTCTTCTAAATAATTTTTTAGGAGGATCAAATGAATTTGTATTGGTTGCTGTTTTGGATGATTCCACCACTTTTGGGATTGGTCTGCAGGTTTCGATGAGCTGACCTGCCACTGTGGGACGGAGGTTCTCTTCCCGCCCATCCCCTGCGGCACCCCGCCCCCAGAGTGCCGCCAGCCATGCAACCGTCGCCATGACTGCGAGCATCCCACCAGCCATCACTGCCACAGCGAGGAGCGCTGTCCCCCCTGCGTTGTGCTGATGAGCAAGACCTGCATCGGAGGCCATGAGGTGATTCATCAACCCCCCTCCCCACCCCTCCCCACCCCTCCCCTTCCCTCCCAGGATGGTGTTACCTGTCATATATCCCTTTGTCCATATATTACTACTAGGTATCCAGCTAGCCAATGGGCTACCTTGCTCCCTCCCTTCATCCATCCTTCCACCTATCCATTCATTACTCCACCTATTTATCCATTCATCTATCCATCTATTGCTCAATCTCTTTATCCATTGATCGCTCCATTCCTCCCTCCATTGATTTCCACCCACCGTCCTTTCCTCCATCCATTAATGATTGATGGTATATTCCCAGGTATATTAACAGATAATGAAAATGTTCATTGAGTCAAAGCCAAAGTTTTCCCTTGTAACTTTGTAGGCAGACTATCCAAACTTAGGGATTCATAATAAACAGAAGCAAATATTTCTTGCTAATATTCCCATGGTTTTACCTGCCCTCATATGAAATAGAGAGGCCTGATTTGATACTATTTAATAAATTTTCCAGACATTCAATGATACCAATCATGACACAGTAAACACTGCTGTAGCATGTGTGTAACCATGTGCTTTCCTCTGATAATGTTGTTTTTTTCATTGAAACATGCAATAAGTAACCTTTACTCAAAGATCACCTTCACGTAAAGACCACATTTCTTGTCTCTGTTGAGCGGTCTTTATGTACAGGATATATAAACATTTCAATGAAAAAAACATATCTCAAGGGAAGTAACATATGTGGTTTTTATATGGAGGTTGTCTTTCTATACAGGTGGTTTGCTGCTGTAGACTTGATTGAATAATAAGCAAGTAATCAACGTTGGTGAGGGTGATGGGACGAACTATCGCTTCCGAGGCGATCTGGATTTAGCTATCTTCCGAAGCGCAGCGGAGGAAAGATAGCGTATGTATTCAGATCGCCGAGGAAGTGATAGTTCGTCTCATTGCCTGAAACCAAAAGTTGATTATTTGCTTTATATTCCACATCTGAAACCAACTATCTATACCGAAAATGACAATCTGACGTAAAAAAGTAATGTTTACTTCTCTACATAACCCCGAGCCGCTGCCACGGGGAACACGCGTTAGGACGCGAGTTCGGACGCGTTAGTTGTCAATTGACAGTCCGAGTGTAAAGCACATTTATTTTGCGCATACTCAAAATATTGATCACGCGTTAGGACTGTGAGGAGTAAAGAGATCAGCGAAAGCAAAAAGTACTATCACCTAGAGTGTAACAAACTTTTCTTCTCAGATGATCAGATGGGCAAAACTACACTTTATCACATGATCAACTCTTAACCAATCATATAGCAACATTCTTAGTATGTGGAATATAATGATTGATATCAATGAAAATCTGAAAATTATGCTGCATACATTACAACTATCAAATCAAGCTGTACCACATAAAGTCTTGACTAACTTTACTTCACTCATGTGCATAGGACGCTAAGTTCCTTCGCTCTCCTACGAATCATAATGCTCCATTGAGTTCTGCCCTGGGCTAGATCTTCAGCCTCTTGTAGGGTTAATCCCCAATTTACCAGTCTAAAATATCCACCTTTCTGGTCTGCCCCTCTCCCTCCACAGGTGCGCTACAACATTCCCTGCCACGTCCAGAGGATCTCCTGTGGGCGGCCCTGTGGCAAACCACTCCCCTGTGGCTACCACACCTGCCTCAAGACCTGCCATGATGTAAGAAACTTCTGGCCTCTTCGCTTACTGTATAAGCCTATATTTTTTTGTGAACAGATATTTTTTTGTGAATGAAGAGGTGCAGGCATTTTTGCGCGTTGTTTTTTTCGCGAGTGACACCCAGCACCATGTAATGCATGCGCTGTTCCCAGGCCTGCTATAATATACACATGAAACTGGGGGAAAAAAGCAAATTGTACTTACACGTGTTATTGCAATGCTTGATTGTGTGCGGTTTGGCATGCAGTGCAACCTAGCAAGCTTGCGATCGCCCGTATTGTACAGTGGCGGTACCCCATCATGAGATGGATAGCGCTGGTACTATGAACGCACATAGTAGCGTGTGGTGCATGCGCAATCAAGATTATGTGGCCATATATTCGTGTGTTCTTAAATCCGCGACCCCACAGTGATTCGCGAAATTCGCAAAAATAACAACTTGTACATAACAGTTCTTTAAGTGACCTTATCTGGCAAAAAAAAAAAAAATCAAGTTGTGGGTCAAATTTAAAAATGAGATTTTGACACAGTTGAATTATCTGGCCATTTCAGAGCACTTTATTTTACATTCAAGCATCTTCTAAATCGTAAATCATGAATTTGGTTTTGATGAGAGATAAATTGCACATGAAAGTACTATTTTTAGAGAGATGTAAGGGAGAGTTTTATAGGCAAAGGGGAAGAAAATAAGGAAGTGCTAGAGAGAGTTCAGCATTTTCTTGAGAGATTTTGTGGAATGTTTTCTCTGACAGGGTGATTGTGACACGGAATGCAAGCAGCCCTGCAAGGTGCCCCGCCCTGACTGTGGACATCAGTGTAACGTGACCTGCCATGTGGGATGGCCCTGCCCTCAGATCACATGCAAGACTAGGGTAAGGATGGGTGGAGGGATGGGTGGAGGGAGGGGGGGAGGGGAGGGGGGCGGAGGGGTAGGTACATGGAGGGATCGATACAAGGTGCCCCGCCCTGACTGTGGACATCAGTGTAACGTGACCTGCCATGTGGGATGGCCCTGCCCTCAGATCACATGCAAGACTAGGGTAAGGATGGGTGGATGGGTGGAGGGAGGTGGGGGGGGGGGGGGGGGGGGGAGAGGGGAGGGAGGCGGAGGGGTAGGGATCGATACAAGGTGCCTCGCCCTGACTGTGGACATCAGTGTAACGTGACCTGCCATGTGGGATGGCCCTGCCCTCAGATCACATGCAAGACTAGGGTGAGGATGGATGGATGGGTGGAGGGAGGTGGGGGGGGGGGGGGAGGGGAGGGGGGCGGAGGGGTAGGTACATGGAGGGATTGATACAAGGTACCCCGCCCTGACTGCGGACATCAGTGTAACGTGACCTGCCATGTGGGATGGCCCTGCCCTCAGATCACATGCAAGACTAGGGTAAGGATGGATGGATGGGTGGAGGGAGGTGTGGAGGGGGGCGGAGGGGTAGGTACATGGAGGGATCGATACAAGGTGCCCCGCCCTGACTGCGGACATCAGTGTAACGTGACCTGCCATGTGGGATGGCCCTGCCCTCAGATCACATGCAAGACTAGGGTGAGGATGGATGGATGGGTGGAGGGAGGTGGGGGGGGGGGAGGGGAGGGGGGCGGAGGGGTAGGTACATGGAGGGATCGATACAAGGTGCCCCGCCCTGACTGCGGACATCAGTGTAACGTGACCTGCCATGTGGGATGGCCCTGCCCTCAGATCACATGCAAGACTAGGGTGAGGATGGATGGATGGATGGGTGGAGGAAGGTGGGGGGGGGGGGGGGGGAGGGGAGGGGGGAAGAGGGGTAGGTACATGGAGGGATCGATATAAGGTGCCCCGCCCCGACTGTGGACATCAGTGTAACGTGACCTGCCATGTGGGATGGCCCTGCCCTCAGATCACATGCAAGACTAGGGTGAGGATGGATGGATGGGTAGAGGGAGGTGGGGGCGGGGGGGAGGGGGGGGGAGGGGAGGGGGGCGGAGGGGTAGGTACATGGAGGGATCGATATAAGGTGCCCCGCCCCGACTGTGGACATCAGTGTAACGTGACCTGCCATGTGGGATGGCCCTGCCCTCAGATCACATGCAAGACAAGGGTGAGGATGGGTGGATGGGTGGAGGGAGGTGCCGGGTAGGGGAGGGGGCGGAGGGGTAGGTACATGGAGGGATTGATACAAGGTGCCCCGCCCTGACTGGACATCAGTGTAACGTGACCTGCCATGTGGGATGGCCCTGCCCTCAGATCACATGCAAGACTAGGGTGAGGATGGATGGATAAGGGAGAGAGGAAGAATGGAGGGAGGGATGGAGGGATGGAGATGAATGTATGGTAGAATGAATGGAATAATGGATGGATGGAGCAATGAAGGAAGGGAGCAAAGGAACCAAGTGGCTAACTAGATACACAGTGATAGATGGACAAGTAGAGATTCAAACAGATGGGTATACTGTATACTGTATAGTATACAAATGATGCACAGGTTTGAGTGGGTCAGTAGGAATTGTGTACACAAGGTAGGTCTGAATTGCCTGAACCCACGAGGCGAAGCCGAGTGGGTTTCGGGCAAAATTCAGAGCTACCGCATGTACACAATCCTACTGACCCATGAAATAAACCTGTGCATCATCTGTTTTATAGAATGGGCCCCAAAATCTAATAAAAAAGGGAAAAATCTCTGTCATGCGTCCGGTAATTACCGGATGCATGGTTATGACAAAATCATGCATCCGGTAATTACCGGATGCATGGTTATTGACCAATCAGATTGCAGAGATCCATCTTCATCATCAATGATCATCAATGATTGGAATCATCAAAATCTGCCAAGACTAAAAATTATTGACTTTTCACATAGAGAAGTTTCCAAATAACACAGCTAAAATATGAGATGATTTTCTCCATAGACCATGTCAGGTGGAGAAATAGAGTCTGCATGTATAGAACTACCAAGTTCATCACGCTTTTATTTGATAACAATCATTTAAATGACGTAGTCATATCAGAAAAGACAGAGTTACTGCGAATGCCCAGGGTGGCATTGAGTGCACAAATGAACATATTCGCAATGCACGTTAGTGGGAAAATCACCGCAGCAACGTCTCACACAGTGCTGCGACAGCGTAGAATTCAGTCATGAGTTTGTCCTCTTCTCCGTTCGAAATATCGTCCAAATTTACGTGTTTCACCTCTGCAAAGCGTTTAAATGTAGAAAATGAGTATTCTATTCTTCGAGTTAAATTTGTACTTACTGAAAGCATCTGAATCGTCCAAAATTTGTTTCAATTCTTCATGTCACTTTATCGGAGGTTCTCGTGATTCGTGGGTGCCACCATTAGCGTAAGCAACATTGGTATCGATCATGTTAATTCTCGGTATCGCGATATCGTGTTGATATCGTGTTGATATCGCGTGCTGCCAGTAAAAAAAAATTACACGGCAATTACGGGTAATTAACCAATCAGATTGCAGAGATTCTGACACCCATTCTATAATACTTGTAGTTAATTGTCTGGCATGAACAAAGTTCGGCAGAAACCTAGTAATCACTTTTCCTGTCTGTTAGTCTGTTGGTCTGTTACAAAAATGTTAAAGTTTTTGTTTAACTTGCTCTTATTTCTTTATTTCTGCGTCAATTGTGATCAAACTTGGTACAAAGGATCCTTGCTAATACCACATGTGTCGTCATGAGGATGATGGGGTCAAAGGTCATGTAGGCGTCAAAAGGTCAAATAATATGAGGCCATGTCGTTACAAAAATGTTTAAGTTTTTTTTTTTTTGTAACTTGCTCTCATTTCCTTATTTCTGCATCAATTGTGATCAAACTTGGTACAATGATCCTTGGGTAATACCACATGTATCGTCATGAGGCTGATGGGGTCAAAGCTCATGTAGGGGTCAAAAGCTCAAATGATATGAGGCAGTGTGCATCATTTTTTTCAAAGTTTTCGTTTAACTTGCTTTTATTTCTTTATTTCTGTTTCAAAATAGCTATTGATGTATTGTGAATTGCACTGCACCTTTGAAACATCTTCCATTCCCTCCTCTCTCCTCAGTCCTTGTAACTATAGCAACCCTCTTCCTCTCCTCCAGGTGACGGTGAAGTGCCCCTGTGGGAGGAGAAGCCAGGTGATGGAATGTCAGGCAAGCGGCGCTGACATCTCAGCCGCCATGCAGAGGTAAGTATTTGAGGTTTCACCAAGTGGATCATTTGAGGGCAAATAACTTTCAGCAAGCTTCTAAAATAGACAATACATGAATTTAAGACCATTGGCAAGAAGATTGCTAACAATTACATTTTAAAGGTTTTTTTGCCTTCCCAGTACAGTATATGCCCTTTAATGCACACAAATCCGACAGAGCAGCATTATCTCTAGCGCACTAAGGGTTAATACCATTTGTTTACTGACAGGTTGACCGTTTCCAAGTTAGCGGGCAAGATCCAGACCTTGCAGAGGAATGAGGAGGTGGACATCAGTGAGCTGACCGGAGCGAAGGGGGCTATCAACACCAACAGGTGCGCAGGGCTTTAACTCCTTTATGACTGTGGCCCGTTCAAATTGGCAAAGCCGATCCTTATTGGCTTTCAAATTGGCAACACTCATTTTATGATTCAGATTTTGATTGGAAAATGCAACATTCTATTGCAAATGTCATTTTGAAATGCAAATTTTTACTTGTGGAAAGGCACTGTACAAATGATGGAAAATTAATGAGGTCTTGTGTATATATATTGAGCAGAATATGGAATGGTGGATACTAGAGCATCTCTTTCATTTGATTAGTGTTTGTTGTAATTTGTGAACTTCTTTCTTTGTATAAATGTTCTAAATTTGTTCACATTGTCTCATTGTGTTGCAGGCTTTTGTGCGATGAGGAATGCTCTCTTCAGGAGAGAAACAGGTAAGGAATTGTTTCACTTTTACGTTCCCTGTATTGAAAGATGATAAATCATATGACCCCAAGAGACCATTGTTCAAAAATATAATAAAAGAAGTCTGTATGATTTCCAACATTTTTCTCTGAATTATTATCTGATCATGCATTGTTTGACAACATACAGTGTAATGATATTCAAAATATGTTTAAAATGTTGTAATCATACATACATTTTTCAACAGAAATAGAATTAAAAAGAAACGATGTGATTGTTCAATTTTATTTTGATTTGTCAATTATTAAATGTAAGGGATTCATCTTAATTCCATACTTCATAACTTGTCTTTCTTCTTGTTGTTATTGTACATGTATTGTTCAGCGAGAAAAGAAAGAAAGAGAAACAATATGATTGTTAAATTTCATTTTGATTAATTGATTCTTAAATGTAAGGAATTCATCTAAATTCCATACTTTTTTTTTTTATCTTCTTTTGTCTTCTTTTCTCAAGGCGTCTGGCTGTGGCCTTACAAATAAAAAATCCTGAGATGATGTCTGGATCAAAGAATACAACCCCATACAGTGACTTCCTCAAAGAACAAGCCAAGTAGGTGCCGGAAAATAGCCCAATTGTCATAATAACTGTTGCCTTAGTTGCTAAGAGAGCGCTGTCTGTGTAGTTTACATATTACGAAAGATGAACTTACAAATATGTAAATTTTCATGTATTTATCAGTTCAATTGTTAGCACTTTTTTCAGTGCAATCTTAATTCAGCTGCTATATACTTGATACTCGAGACCAAACTTAAACTCAGGCGGTATATACTTTATTCCCGAGACTATCTTCTGTACAAATTGAGGCTATCAAGTATGAACATCAGTGGAAAATTGCTCCTCGGTTTTATGATTTGTATAACTTTTATTGGTGTTCATAAATATTTGTATTTGTTTTCTTGATTTGGTAAGAATATTACACATGTTCCCCATGGTGGGGAAATCACTAAATTTGGTATGTAGTGTATGTTCTCTTGTTATGGTTCCATGAGATTTTCAAGTAATGAGGTAACATAAACCCGAACATCATATGGCTATAACACACTATTGTGACGAATGTGTGATTATTAATTTATTTCTATTTTATCATCAAATTGTCGTATTTTACAGGAAACATCCAGGATTTGTTGCTGCCATTGAAAAAGAGCTTGCAGCCCTGGTTGTGTCAGCTCAGAGTGTGAGTATGTTTGACCTCTGTAGTATGATGTGCATAGATATGAAGAGGTGTTGTGGTGTCGTGGTTCTGAACTGTCACTGAACAGCTCAAGGTCCCAGATTCAAATGTCACTAAATCTACCAGTACATTAAAGGGAATAAACTGTACTGGGAAGACAAAATGCCTTCAAAAGGTAATCGTGATCAATGTTCTTGCCAATGGTCTTAAATTCATGTATTGTCCATTTTAGAAACTTGCTGAAAGTTATTTGCCTGCATGTGATCCACATTTGGAGTAATTAGTGATTAAATCACAAATCCTCACATTGTTCGGGCTGAACATTTCGAGGATTTGTGATTAAATCACTAATAACTCCAAACGTGGATACTTTTTGAGCATATAACTTTCAGCAAGTTTCTAAATTTGACAATACATGAATTTAAGACAATTGGCAAGAAGATTGCTCATGATCACCTTTTGTAGGAATTTTAGTCTTCCCAGGACAGTATACTCCCTTTAAAGATGTTCATATTTCATTCCTCTGCCATTAAGTGGCCGGATGGCATTATGTTTATGTTATTATTCTGTCTTTCCATTTAAATCTTGTTTATGCCATTACTAGAAGAATGATTTACCAAATTTAGTACAATAATCGTCTATGCCAGGACCAATTCTCCCTATCGCGTAAAGCTCTCCGCATCTGACTGCTTGTGGTACTCTAATTTTGATTCATTCTTTCATTCTTGGGATGTAAGCTTCCGGTTCTAAATGCTTGCTTCATTCTGTATGCTTTCTGCACATTGAACTCCGAAGTTATACTGTATATCGTGTCAAAATCTAGTCATAATCTCGTGAATAATAAAGTTATTTTCCAATCTATAACTTTTCTTTTGATAAATGAGTTTCTCCTGCGAAGCAGGTCGATCCATGTTTGCTTGTGTAAGATGAAGTATTATGAGTTTTACGAGGTTGAAATGACGAGTCCTGTGCGTTTTGAATGTTTGTATATATGGAGGGCCGCAAAATTGGAAATATACGTCCCAAAAGTAATCGATCAGATTTTTGTATCGTGAAGTGATATATCTTGATATAGGCTATATGTGATAGGGAGAATTAAATGATTACATTTGGGGTCAGATAGGTTAAAGGTCACAGGTCTAGGTCAAATCCTAAGCTTTCACTTTTTATTTGATTCCTTGTTTACAGTCCAAGCAGCCGAGTCGGAGCCACGCCTTCCCATCAATGATCAAGACCCATCGCCGTATCATCCACGAGCTGGCGGAGTTCTACGGGTGCGAGTCGGAGAGCTACGATGAAGAACCAAAGAGAAACGTTGTCAGTACAGCTAGAAAGTAAGTCAAACTTGACCTTACTAACGTTACTTAACAGATGAAAATTCATGTTCTGTGAGGCTACTTTTCAAACTTGACGTCGCAAGCTGAAATAGATGGAAAGTAAGTCGACATTTACCTTTCTTTAACAGGGAGAAAATTATTATTGGGGGCTTCTTTTCAAACTTGGTATAAAAAAATGAAAGGCTAAAAAGAGTGTCAGAATTTCTTTTTTTTAGGACACTTTTGCTATAAAGCAGGAAGAAATTTATTTTGATGAGGATACTTTTCAAACTGGACATTGAAAGCAGTCACAGTGTACCATGCTGTGAATTATATGCTTATTGGCAATTCTACAGCTTTGGTTAAAGTCATGTAAGGTGAGTAACCAAAGCTTCTCTATTTGATTGAAAAAGAAGTTTCTGTGCTGAGGATATGATTGCGTGTCATGGAAAGGTGGACTGTTAGCTTCCTAAATAATTATTTACATAATTTCTGCAACACTATAACAGAATATAAAATAAAGAAGCTTTGGTTACTCATGTCAGGAGAGTAATTCTTCAAGGTTCAAGGTTACATGACTTTAACCAAACCTGTGGAATTGCCCTTATAAGGAAAGTCAGTTTCATGCCTAAAAAAGAACCAAAGAGCAATTTCTGTAAAGCTTGAAAGAAAGTCTGATTTTTAAATCATTGTGAATATGTGTGTATTTTCTGCACTTCTTTTGTTGCCATGCAGTATGATCACATATCATCTCAAGACAGTTGCAGAGTGGAGTGGGAAGGCCACTCTGGAGCTAATAGATCAGACACACAATTGAAAAAAATTGGCAAAAAATGGTCACCAATGTTTCTAGAAAACGGTACTAACAGAGGAAGATAGTATGACATTTTTCTGGTTTTGCGAATACTCTTTTTTTCATGCAAGATTAACCATATTTTGCTTCATTATCTTCACACTGCTCTGATATGTGACGTAAAGCATTGAATCCCCCCCTCCCTCATCTTTTTGATCCAATCTGTTTTGCTATCGTTGAGTATCAGTTGCAACAGCCTCTTCAGCTATGAACATACAGATAATGAATACATACATGATATCTTGGGTCCAAGAAGAAAATTCTACTCAACATTTCAGCCATAGGCCCTTATCCTTTACGTTTATCGTCATGGCAACCTTTTCATTTCTTTCTTGAATATCTTCTCTGTGTTTGCAGTAATGCACTGTAGATGTTGTATGCCCTTTATGACTCTAACGACTACCATTAGCATAAAAGTTTACTCAACATTTCGGCCATAGGCCTTTTTTGGTACATTTTTATCGTCATGGCAACCTCTTCAATTCTTTGCTGGATATCTTCTCTGTGTTTGCAGGAATAGATGCTACATGCCCTCTATGACGCTGACGGCTACCATCCAGCGAGGCTTGAACCCCCGTGCCCCTCTTCCAATCCCCCACACCAGCCAGGAGGATGAGATCAGGTGAGAGACATGGTGAAACCCTTTATGTGCCAAGGCCAACAATGCCCATACATCACATAGGCCCCTTTCATATACCCTAATCATGAGAATACCGCTATTATTACCGATGCACGTCAAAAACAGAAAAAGAGTGATTTATAGAATTATACTGCACACAACATATAGGAGAGCACCTCACACGTGACATCACAAAATAAAAATTTGAAAAGAACATAACTTTCATATTCTTTGACGGATTTTCTTCAAACATTCACTGATGTGTTTCTTTCATGTTTCTGCTTTTATCGAAACCAATTTTTCTTCAGGGTGAACTATCCCTTTAGGTATTTGCACAAGTAATACATATAGTTCTTATGATTTATTTAATTTGAACATTATTTTGTCTGGCAAAGGAGGAGTTACCTCATTTAAGTTGGATTCAGAAATGAAAGTGGGATCTTTAAGTCTTCATTCGCCATTGATCCATTTTTGCACTGGGAATACACATCATTCTCATAGGGGAGTATGGAGTCTGGCAGAGAAGGAGTTAACTCTTTATGCGCCATTGAGGCAATTTTTTGCAATGTTAATACACATCATGCTCATTGGTCAGTATGGAGTCTTGCAGAGAAGGAGTTACCTTACATAGAACCAGGAGTAAAATGTATATGTATGGTTCTTTATTTTGAAGAGTCTGTCTTTTCTCTGTCTTTCACCAGATCTGCCGCCAAAGCCGTCAAGCTCTCCACCGACGTGGTTTCTCTGGGCAAACCCAAGGAGAAGATTAAAGTGATTGACTACTTTGATATGGGAGACTAGCTTGGCGAACCAATCAGTGAGAAATGGGTCTTATTAAATTATTATTTAACGTTGATCTGATGAAGACCATGTATTGGTAAGAAATATACATCTTAAAAGAATCTGCAGAAATTAAAAGCAATCCACTTACATTCAGACCTGTGTTCTCTCAATATACCATAGTGATCCAAGGACAAAATCAGTGATATTGAATCAATAGGGTTTCATGTTCTTTCATTTGGTGTCATAGGTTAGTCCAGGTGTAGTACACATGTTAAGATAAACTGTTCTTGGGAATATGGGCATTCGTGTCTAAACCACATCGGTATGTCACATCAGCTCAGTCATACCTGCTGATATGGCAGGCAAAGCTCTGCATTGTTTAGTACAAAGACTGCACACTGTTGTCATAACAACCACACAGCTGTGTTTCAATGACCGTAGTTACAGCGAAACACTCTATGGCAGGATTTTGTTCCTAGGCTGTGTGATACTTAATACCTAGATGTTGAAGCAATACAGTATTTGATATGGATTATTTCCCTTTATTGTGTTGGTCGTACATCTGGTTTATGTCATGAATGCGGTTTATTTGTAAATGAGCTCTATTTTTTCAGATAAAGAAGTGTTTGATGATCCTATCCTTAATTCCTAGGATAGAGAGCATTTATAGATGTGTGCTTTAAGACAAAGCATTGTTATTACATTTCATTCCTTGTTACTTCATGTGGCCGAATTTGTCATGTCAAGGTTCACAAAGCATAGTTACTTTTTGCTTCAATTAACTTCAATCCTTCCAACTTCCATCTATCAACCAAATGTAAATGAATATAGGCAAGGAGTACATGCCACCTCATATGTATGTAGAAAATAATGATTTGTCCTGATTTAACTTTATGATAGAAAAGTATGCAATTACAAGTTTCTTTCATTTGATGAATTGGTGCTCGGGCTTTTTGTTTTATTTGCTTTTCTGCGCTAGGTGAAAATGTATGTGAAATTATTTCTATGCATGTATCTGCCTTCTTTTGATCAATTTTGAGCAACTGCCAAATTTCTGTGACAGTAAGAGTATTGTAGTCAAAATAAGTCATAGGTGATGGCTTATTGCATTTTGTGAAGGTGAAGATGTTGCCAAATTTTGAAATATTTTCTTTGTGTCTTCAGTTTTCATGCATAACCAGGGACATGTTGCATAGAGGTTTTCAATTATTGTAACTTGCCATCAATGGTAACTGCCATGACAATAGGTGCACTAATGAGAGCTCATTGGATATTGCCATGGTAGTTACTATTTATTGGAAGTTACAATAATTGAAACCTATGTGCAACATGGTTCTGTTCACATCAATAAATTCAAAATGTGTAAACTTGTCTTGGTAGGGTGGGACATGAAAATAACAAACATTTGTGAAGCAGAAAATGAAATAACCCCTTCATTCCTCATTAATACCTCAGTAGAGAAAGTTTCACTTGTAGATTTACAGTGATTATCGCTCAATATCCTTGTGTATGTAGTTGACTGTCCAAGTATGGTGGTTTAACAAGTACATGTATCAAAAAGGTCATATCTGTGAACGGCTTTTCATTAGTTTTTCTATGAAAAGTGATTTCTAGAAAATGATGTGACTGCATTAACACTTTTAATTGATTTTTGTTTAATTAGAAGGAAGGTTTCCTCAAACGTGAGGAAATTGTATGGGATGGTGCAAGAAAGACATGTATGCTAGATTTTACGTTTGAATCAAAATTGATTCTTAGGTGACAATATCTATTTTTTTTTTATGAAGATAATTTCTTATATGATAGTTTGATATGTGTTCATCTAGTTTGAAAGAGATGAAAAATGGTAACAACAACAGAACTTGATTTACATTAATAGCAAGTAAAAGGGCTGCTTGAAATGGAAGCTGAATAAAAATACTTTGTGTGTTGCATTATTTTGTTGGTAGGCTGCAAGTGTTATGTAACTACAAAGGAATATGAAATATAAACTTGATTGTTTGAAATATGTTTTTGACGTCTGAAGTGTTTGGAAATGTTGCTGCATGTATACTATTATATGTTTATTCCCAGTATGTGTGTGTGACTGTGCTAGGTGGTCAAAACTTCATACGCCTCCCCGATCACCCAAAGGAACTGTGGTTTGACCTGAGAACTCCAAGATATGTTGTTATGCAATGGTGAATGACCAAAGGAATCGTCTATACATGTAGAATTGGACCATTTAGATCTGTATGGATGAATTGTACCAGTACACCATTTTTTTCTTTGTCATTGAATATACTTGCTCATATTGAACCCGACATGAAATAAAATAACACAGAGAAAATCAAATGTTGTTTCTTTACACAATTTTATTTACAATTCAGATAAAGCTTTTTGGACAGAAATATATATAAGTATAAACACTGTACAAATCGCAGTCATTCAATGGACGGAGAAATACATATTACAGCATTCAAAACAGAGACAGAAAATGCATACACACTGTTGACTATTGATCTCTGATTAAATCGAATGTGTGGTTTATGAAATGGGTACAACTGCAGAATATTGCTAAATACAGCTAAACCATTCAAGTTCTGTCAACTTAAAAGTTTTTTGCCTCTGCTGATCAGATCAAAAGTTTAATATATTTAGTTTCTCATGATGGTAAATTTGCTACCAAAGGGGTGGAGCTAGTAAGAGTGTTGCCAAGGCAAAGGGCATCAACAAACAGATTCCATATATACAAACTTTGAATTTTTGTCAACATTTCAAGTGGAGTGATGATTTGATGGGTCTTTCTTTTGCAAGAAGCAATGGTTTGTATTTACAACGGTAGAACATGATACTGAATACGCAATGCAAATGACCCCAAAATGATGTCCGGCACTTCACGGTGCTACATCTTAAATAGATATATTTTCCACTAACGGCATTGTTATATACAATATGATACATGCTATGAGCAATTGTGTACAGTTTCTAAGATATCACTTGGTTCTTTTTTTCCTATGCACAAATTTGCATTAGTTGTCCAAGTTGTTCAAGTTGAACATGCTGTAGAATTAACTATGGAATGAATACTGCAATGTTTGGTTTAATCTCTCTATGATAACAAACACGACCAATGTTAAGTGGCACATGTAGTATGTAGTACGTGTTTTGGTATGTACCTTTCAATAACTCACAGAATGATCCCTGATAAGGCCAAAGTACATCTTAATGAAATCAAGTAATAGCCTTCAAAGTATGATGACACTCACAATGATTTCCTATGCCTTTTCTGCAAACTTTAAGGTTTAGTTGATTATTTTATGTACAACAGAATTTATTTCGTAATAATAAAATCTAAATGTACATACACAACATAGTCTGCAGTGTTTTCTTTTTTTAAATCGAATTACCATTGCCTGTATTCACAATGGCAGTTTAACGTTGATCGCGTACTAAACATAGACTAGCTTTGTTGGATGCAAAAAAATCCTCTGATGCTGTCAAAAAATAATTAATTTTCATCACAGAATTACAACAGTGGGTGAATTGAATTATTCGGTATAATTATTTTGCGGACAAATTCAACATTCCATAGTGCTTTCCAGGACAAAATCAATGATAAATGTATAATAATGTTCCATGTTGTTTCACTTGGCATCCCTTAAAGGAAGTCTAGGTTGAGTTACACATATTAAGTTAACCACCGTTGTGAATACAGGCTTCTGTTTTCAAAATAGAATGTGAAATTGCACTCTTTAATGTGCTATGTGTGCATTATTTCACCAGGAATGTACACACATCCCATAGACCAGTTGTTGTTTTTTTGACACAGGATTGTGGAGGATAAAAAGTGTAAAGTTCTCTGGAATAACATTCATATCTCATGAATTCAAAATATTTGTGTTCTTGGTGAAGCATAAGTGCAAGCAATGTGAAATAAAAAGCATCTGCAAAACAAGAATGACAAATTACATCACTCATTTAGCATAGCACGATACCAACGCCATGGTTCACACACCAAGTAACTGCAATACGTAATGGATGAATGCACCATTTCCGGTGAATGGACACTACTTTATTTCACTTTCACTTTGAACAGTGATAAACAATTTTAATACAATTGACAATTGTGGTTTGGAGTTCACCTCCATTTTTTTTTTTTTTTATCTACGATAAAGGATCTTGATTTGATTCCATGAAAGGATATCTGATTAATTATGGTTATTTGAAGATAATTCTGGGAGATGGATCAGTTATTGAAACCATTAATTATTTGTACTCTTTTAGGAGAATAAATTTCGTGAGAGGGTGGGATTATCATGGGAGGGTAACTGCATGGGTGGATCGGGTGATTACGAGACGATGATGGACGCTTGGTTGTTGAGTGTGACTGCTTTGTCGCCCTCTGTGTGTGCCGTAATGAGAGTCGACCCGTCCAGGATATCCCGTGGCGTGCTATCCACCATGATGCTCCGCCCTTGGAATGTCTGGCAAAGAAAACAAATTCGTCAAACATTATTTGAGTTATCACATAAAGGGTAAAATTTTATGATTTGACTATAACCTATATCTCTTAAACTTTCACCTATCTGACACAAAATTTAATAAGTTAATTGTACCAAGATTGGAAAAATCCGGTCAAATGTTTCTTGAGTTATCAAAACGAGATGGACAATCCGTCATGGACAGATGTTTTTCCACGACAGGTGCAATTACATATAAACTGCTCTTAAGAATTTAATAAAGACTGATCTATATAGATGGTCTTTATAGACTGGTCTATATAGGTGGTCGTTATAGACTGGTCTGACTGCATTTCTAAATCTTGGGTAGAATGTACTACAGTTTACTTACTGTTGTCTGGAGAGAGGGGAGATCAATGTCGTGGAAGGAATGCCTGTAAGATAAAGATATAATAAAAATATGAAAAAAAATAGATATAATACAAATCATACAAGTAATATAAATTATATGAACATTATGAATGATATGAATACAAACACATTATAAATATGAATATTATGTATACTTATACATTGGATGCACTTCATATGAGTGGTATACCAGATATATTGCATTCAGCTAGCATGAATATTGTACATATCGAAGATGAGTACAATGTTAATGCTAGCTAAATGCAATATATCTGGTATACCACAAAAGAAATAAAATATTATTATAACATACAATAGCCCATCAGTGACTCTGGTTGAGGACTAGGGTGGTATTCCAAAAATTGTCGAAAGTTTTCTCCAAACTCCATTAGTTGGGAGGTGCCTAGGAGAGGCCAAATTGGTATTCCAGAATGTCCTCTGAAGAACACTCTTAATGCAAGTTAGGGTTTGACCGTGCCCAGTGTGCAAAAAAGCAGATAAAAAAAAAGAATTGCATATATTTTTTATGTGTTGCATGTGTCTTACAACTGGGATGCATGGGCATTTCAAGCCTCTGAAAAATTATGGCAAAAAATATAGCGGGGTATGATGTCACGTAATATCCATTTTTCTTCAAGGTGGAACCATTTTTAGTCACATGACAGGCTCTAGGCCAATCCTAGTTTGACAAATCTAAGAGGTAGGATATCAATAAAAATATTCTGCAATGCATGCATTTCTTTGTAATGATATACCTGATGATTTCCCCCCTTTCCCCAATAGTCCACCCCATCACTCTTTCATTCCCCCCGGTCCTCTCTCAGAGCTTGACCCAAGGGCTTGAGACCACTTACTCTTCATCCATCTGCTTGGTTCTGGACTGGTCAATAGCTTTGTCCTGTCCGTCTTTAGACATCTGCAACAAAAACAATTGCAAGAGGGAAATAATCTTTATAAACTGAAGCTAGATTTATTTAAGAAAATAAATTAGAGACTTTTGTACTGAAAACTTCATATTGAATGTAGGATTGTAAGTGACTAAATCATATTGATGCAGTACAAAGGGACATTTCTTATCAAATTTGTCATAAGATGTGATTCTAATAGGCAAATGGAAGATATCATTTTTAAATCATTCACATCACAGGGACACATATCGTGTCACCTTTCCATCACTCAAAAGCTAGAGTTTGTTGAGCTGGGACATTCCCTCCAGAGGCAAAATAATCAAACTAATCAGAGAGCAGCTTATAAGAGCACAAAATTATCCTGCCATTTGTTATTAGATTTTTTCCAAGGGCTCTAATTGGACAATTCACTTTCCAGATAGTGATCAAGCCTGTTGTAGATGCAGCTGATTCTGTTTAATAGATTTACATGACTCATTGGACAATTTTAAATTTCCATTCTTGTCTGCTCATCATCGTCTGCTGATGTAGCTGATTCCGTTTGGTATCTCACCTTGAGGATGGCATAGTTGGACGTCCTGGAAACGAAGTCGTCCCATTTCTTGATGGACTTCTCCCGTTGTCGGTGGTTCTCTTTAATCTGGATGGAAACAAAGAAGAACCAAAAAATTATCATAACCAATGTAAATAAAATATATATATGTATCCATTCATGGTTTTGATAAACAATCATGGTATGTGGGTAAAATTGATAGAATTCCTTATTTAATAGTTGATAAATAGATGATCCAATTACAATATGCTCATATTACACAGTGAGGATTTATGTCATCTTATGGTTCTTTTTATGTTTCTAAGATGTACATATATTTTTGAATTAAATAGATTTTAAATAGTAAACTTCTCCAGCATTATTTTGTCTCAACTCTACTCTAACATTTACTGATCAGTTCCTCACATTCTTCTTCTATCAGAGAAATCATGTTGTCCTGAGGGTTATATCTCCCTTTAACCCTTTGTGTGTTGAACAAACCACAGCTCTTCACTTCATATTTCATTGTCTCATAGGATGTATTCATAAGTTCTTACTCAATAAATTGATGTTTGTGTCGTGGTGTTTGAATTGTTTTCAATGCAATGTCATATGCAAATTTGGCTTTATTATGAAACATAAACATTTCTTTAAACGAATACACCAAATTTCAATTGAATTGAATTGAATTGAAAGGTGAGCTCAGGAAAGGTTAAGGTTGACTCACCTCTGAGTACAGCTCCTGTTCCTCCAACAAGGCTTGCTGGTTCTGTGCGTCCAACAGATCAGTCTGCTCCTCCTTGATTGACTCTGCCAACTCCTGGGTCGATCGGCCAAGCATCTCTAGCAGCTCCTGGGGTCAGACATCAATGAAACAATGTTGGAATTTATTTATCTATATATGATTGATTGATTGATTTATATATTTTATTATTAGGATCAGTTTGCTCTTCCTTGATAGACTCCACGCATTTTTAGCAGCTCCTGGGGTCACACAGGGCATCAGTGAAACAATTCATTCATTCATCCATCTTTCACATTATTCATGATGTCATCATTCCTCTCATCAATTGATTGTTGATTCATTGGAATATTTAATAAAATCATTCATCCAGTCATGTATTCTTTCATTTACTTATTCATTCATTCACTCATTTATCACTTTATTTTATGTTTTCCATTCATTCATTCATTCATGATTTGATTCTGTCATTCATTCATCTATTTATTCTGTCATTCAATTATATTATCAATTCATCCAACATAAAGAAGTCTCGACAGCAGAGAATTCTAAGCTAGCTCTGAAAAGATAGCTAAAGCTTTATTTTTTAACCCGTTCTTTACTGAGTCGGCGTATTTGAGCGCTGGCTTTTCTCCATCGACATACTGAGCAGTCCGACTCCTGCATAATCTGCTGTACGGACAATAGATATTAAGCTATGAATAAACTTCAAATTCCTTATCGGGCGAAATGAAGCCACACAACTTTGGTTCCTGCACTTCCGTGGTAGATGTTGACATCCTACAGGGTTCGATAAGCCCCCAAAATCTAACTGTGAGTTAAACAGGTTGATTGCTTGAAGTCAAAAGGAAAAATGTGCTGCTGCGTTACCTTATCTGGTGTGATGGGTCTGAGGTTCTCCTGGTCTAGTTCTGAGGCAATCTCAGCCCACACCTCGCCTTCCTTGAAGTCCAGGAAGCGCTTGATGATCACCAGGGTTACCTGCTCCTCTGTGGACAGGCCCTTGGGGTTCTCAGAACCTAAGGGCAATATATAAATAATAATGAGTGAAATGATGGAAAAATGATTTGTTATCAACCTGCTCCTCTGTGGACAGGCCCTTGGGGTTCTCAGAACCTAAGGGCAATATTTAAATAACAATCAGTGAAATGATGGAAAAATGATTTGTTATCAACCTGCTCCTCTGTGGACAGGCCCTTGGGGTTCTCAGAACCTAAGGGCAATATTTAAAGAACAATCAGTGAAATGATGGAAAAATGATTTGTTATCAACCTGCTCCTTGATGGACAAGCCCTTGGGGTGCTCAGAACTTGAGGGGAAGATTTGCATAATAACAATAATCAGTGAAATGATGGAAAAATGATTTGTTTTCAACCTGCTCCTTGATGGACAAGCCCTTGGGGCTCAAGAACCTGAGGGCAAGTTTTGCATAATAACAATAATCAATGGTACAGATGAAAGGAGATGGAAAGAGACATAATGACAAAAAGAAGCCTTCAAAATGTGTTGTTTGAGGAGAATGGAGAGAAGTAGTTGGGTCATGAAAATCAGCAATCAAGAAGTGCTCCATAGAGCTCTTAGAAAGAGGGAAATGTTAGACTGTACAGAAAAGAAAGATTGTATATACCAGACAGACGGTCTCCAGAAACTGTTACTGTAAGGAATGATAGAAGGAAAGTGCGAATGATGAAGGCAATATTCCAATAATTTCAATTTGGTCATGTCTAGTTTTTTTAAGCATTACGCATTTACGCGCCTGGTAACAATGCGTAAGCACTAAACCAGTTGAACGTCAGAGTGGACGTTCCCTCTAATGTTTCCATTGCCACTGCTTACCGATCTTGCAGAAGAGTGCGTAGACCTTTGCCCTCATGTTCTCTGAGATGTCTGTGATGGCGTGGCTGGGCTGGTTGGCTGGCAGGGGCTTCATGCCCGCCTCTTCCTGGAAGCTACCCATCAGGGGCACCGACGCATCTGGGAAAACAACAAACAATAGCGATGATACCTCAAAAGTCAAAAGTTTGTCCCTTCAAACAAATCAGTTTATTTGAATGTTTTACTCTCCTGCAAATAAAACTCCCAAGCGTAAATGTGTAAAAGAAGAAATGGAGCTGCGTAAACTGCAGTCACATATTACGCTGTTATACTAAGAAAACTTTTCTCATAGTATTTTAGGGGATGACTTGCAACATACTCAAATGAGGTTTGTTGCAAGGTTTGAAATTTATATACTAGGTAATGATGGAACCGACTAAATTCTTCGGATCATAACAAAACCTATATATTTTAAATGTCTTAGTATCCATCCCTGTATTTAAAACTTGAAGCATTAGCTTATCTGTTTTTGATGTGATTTAAAGTTGATGTACCAGGCAAAAATGAAACTGATATTGAATTCTTAATATCTAAACAAAAACCTAAATATTTTTAATGTATTAGTATCCACTCCCTGTACACCAAACCTTAAGCATTAGCTTGTCTGGTTTTGAGGTGCTTCAAAGTTGATGAATCAGCCAATAATGGAACTGATATTGAACTCTTAATATCATAACAAAACATATATATTGGTTATATCTTAGTACCTACTCCCCGTATGCAAGCCTTTAAGCATTACTTTTTCCTGGTTTTGTGTTGATTCGACATCATAGCAAATCTACAGAGTGGTGTCAACCCGTACCTGTAAGCACCCCATGCTCGTCCCTCCTGACCCCCATGCGGCCCTCTTCCTCCCTCCAGACGCCCACCAGCAGACTGGCCACGGTGCGCTCCTTGCCCCCCTTCCAAGCCAGCAGGTGGGGCACCGTCTTAGAGTTCTCACAGAGGTCTGTCAGGCAGCCCAGGATCAAGTTGTGGGTATTCCTTGAAGACGCCTGAAATGGAAAATAGAGAATGGAATTTAAAGCTTAGTGAGCTGGCATTGTCCACATAATGATAGTTGAATGAATGAATTCACTCCCAACAAAGTTACAAATCAACACATTGATCACAATAAAAATATACTGTGGTAATAGGAGCTGGCACTCATCTGCATAGACATGCATTCATGAGTTACTTCCATGCACATATTGACACATCTACAGAGTGAGGAAGAAACCTATGGGAAAGTATCAATGAATTTTCTTCATTGTGACAAGCTATTCATACCTAAAACACTTCCATATGTTAGAAAGGAAATGCACACTGGGCGTGGTCAAACCCTTTCCCATCAGTATTAGGAAAGTCAAAAGAGAAAGTTTTGGAATTCCAATTTTCCATCTTCTTAAACACCTCATAAGTTAGTGACTTTGGAGATAACTTTAAAGGAATTTGGTTAAACTATCCCAAAAGTGTGTGACCCATACTCCGACCAATTCCAATTTTCCATCTTCTTATACACCTCATAAGTTAGTGACTCTGGAGATAACTTTAAAGGAATTTGGGTATACTATCCCAGAAGTGTGTGACCCATACCATACCTCAAGCAGGTCCAGTAGGAGAAAGACGCCCTGGCCCTCCAGGAACTGGTCCTCGTTGATGTAGGCTCCGACCACGCAGCACCACATGTTGTCCACGGCGGCCAGCATGAGCCGGTGGTGGCCCAGGCCTCGGTTCAGCTTCTTAGAATCCGTCTTGAGATACCTCAACACCACCTCCACCCCCTTCTCCCCGTACAGCTCCTGGGAGCAGGAATGATATAAAGAGTTTGAAAGATGATGAATATGATATATTCAGCAGATAGCATTAGTCAAAGATGGTGGTGACTGAGGCCTCGGTTCAGCTTCTTAGAATCCGTCTTGAGATACCTCAACACCACCTCGACCCCCTTCTCCCCGTACAGCTCCTGGGAGCAAGAATGATATAAAGAGTTTGTAAGATGATGCATACGATATATTCAGCAGATAGCATTAGTCAAAGATGGTGGTGGTTGAGGCCTCGGTTCAGCTTCTTAGAGTCCGTCTTGAGATACCTCAACACCACCTCCACCCCCTTCTCCCCATACAACTCCTAGAAGCAGGAATGATATAAAGAGTTTGCAAGATGATGCATACGATATATTCAGCAGATAGCATTAGTCAAAGATGGTGGTGGCTAAGGCCACAGTTCATCTTCTTAGCGTCCACCTTGAGATACCTCAACACCACCTCCACCCCCTTCTCCCCGTACAGCTCCTGGGAGCAAGAATGATATAAAGAGTTTGAAAGATGATGAATATGATAAATTCAGCTGTTAGCATTAGTCAAAGATGGTGGTGGCTGAGGCCTTAGTTCAGCATCTTAGAGTCCGCCTTGAGATACCTCAACACAACCTCCATCCCCTTCTTCCCATACAGCGCCTGGAAGCATGATTGCAATGATTTTCATCATAATGGTCATAATCACAATATGCATGATCATAGTAAAAAAAAATTAGTTTTGCAATGAAGTCAAGATCTCTCCTAGAGATGATCTTTTCAGATCAGCTCTGATCAGCTGTAAGATATATCAGAACTAATTCAGTTGTCTTCTCTTCATACAGCTTCTACCATCACAAATTCTTCAAAATATTTATACAAGTTCTATTAATGATACTAACAGGAGCTGATATGAGCCTCAAGATGTTTATAGTAGTACTTAATACTCATGGCTGTCTATGGAACTACTTCTCTTATAGATTATGAGCATGCTTCAATTGCTATTTCAGTTTGAGGGGGTAAACTATTTGCAAGATATAACAAGATTTTGTGATGTTATACCAATGATACTGTCAGGAGATGACATCAGACTTGAGATGTTGAAGAGCGGTTCAAAATCAATTTGAGGGGGTACATTATTGCAGGTGGACAACAGAGGGCAGTGTTACCTTTCTGTGTAGGTTGCCATCACAGAGCACAGAGAGGATGAACAGCATGTCACACTGCATCTCGACGTCTATGGCGTCATCCTCGATACTGGACCTCGTCGCACTCAGAAGGATGTCTGCAGATAGACAAAGCAGATCGACACACAACAATGAAGTCAAATTTAGCTGTTCTTGAATGAACCTGTATGTATGCAGGCTGGCTTCTTTCCATTCAGATACTAAGCAGCACGACTCCCATACAATCTGCTGTACGCACAATGGACTACAGGCTATGAATAAACTTAAAATACCTTATAGGACACAATTAACCCATTCCCATTGGTTACTACACTTCCATGGCAAGTTTTAATACCATAATTAGACCAAGGTTCACAAAGCCAGAAAATCTAATTATGAGCAATGTGTTAATAACTCAAAAGGAATCACCTATCATTCCAAGTAATCCACAGTAATATCTGCCCCTGAAAACCACTGTAATTCTGCAATTTAATCTGTAAGGCAATTGGGACTTTCTTTTACTGTGAAGGTTACATAGTGTCAGACGTTATGATAGTACATGTGTGATGTGGATTATGCAGCATGTAAACTATTTTTGCTAAGTTTAACATAGGATAATGCTGCACAAAGCTCTGCATTTCTTGCACAATATAAATAATTAGAAATCATTGTTTAGCATGTTCCGTACAAACATTGGATAATTGTGCCTAAGACAATTGTAAAGCATACTACAATATTTTAATATTGCTTTAAAAAGTAGCATGTTGGATAACGAAGCTTTTCGATCTGCAGCTCATCAGGTTATCTATAATATATCTATAAACATTTGAACTCAAAATAGGTGAGACTTTACTGAGAAGTTTTCTTACCTAGTAGCTGGTTGATGGCTCCCTGGTCGACGAGGTCCTGGGAGACTTCGCTGTCGTTAAGGCACACCACGCTCCTCATGAGGTGCAGGCAGTATCTCATCTGGGCCCTCTTATTCCCCCTCCCTCCTTTACCATGGAACGCATTGCCATGGCCAGCAAAGTCATCTGAAAGATATTGATTGATTGATTGATTGATTGATTGATTGATTGATTGATTGATTGATTGAACTTTATCTATTTCCATCAACATAAAAAACATATTTACATACATAGTAAAATATGATACAAATATGAAAAATACATTTCTTAGATAATAATAAATAAACAGTTATAAAAAGTTATACTTGACATGTATTACAATTTGAATGTAGAATATGAATGGTTACAATTGGGGAAAAAAGGGACGCCTGTAAAAGCCATAGAGGCTTGATAGGTTAGGCGCACATATAAATCACAAACAAGAAGTGCATTAGGACAGTTTCAATCAAAGCAGACACATGAAAGAAACATATTGGTGAAGGTTGGATTAAAAAATCGTCAAAGAATAAGAATATTATGATCATTTTAAAGTTTTGATTTTGTGATGTCAGATGCGACATGCTCTCCCATATGTTGTGTACCATTTTTTTTTGAAGATGTATATTTTCTCAAAAAGATATCCATCCTTTTACCTGTGCATTTGATTCATCATTAGAAATACATTTTCACATACATACCTGAATGACAAAAGAAATAATTTTGTTGTCAAAAACAGAAAAAAGAGTAATCTGTGGAATTATACTGCAGACAATGTATGGGAGAGCACCTCGTGCGTGACGTGTAATGATCCTATTCTCTCAAGAGAGTAGAGTTGGATACGTTGAGTTCCTTTCTGGCTCTTTTGTGGCAGTTGTGTTAGGTAGTTCATATACACTGTCAGCGTTATTTTACAAACCATCAAATCCTTACAGCGCACAGCGTAGGGATTCGTAAAAACCACTGACGATATGTCTTCTTATATGCAGACAGGGGCATCAAGGGTGCAAAGGAAAGAAATGAAGCTTAATCTGAGTTTGGCCACCTCAACAACTCTATAAAGTGCCCAGTTATTAAATACAAGTGTTATTTCACAAAAGTGTGGTTCCCTGGAAGTTCATGTAGTTCTGTATGCATGCATGGCCCAGGCTGCACAGGGCAGATATTGCATGGTGCTTAATCTGAATTTGGCCACTTATATCATATAGGAGAAGATGCCTACCTTTGCCCACACACCACTCCAGTAGCAGCAGCAGTCGCGTGTTTCCCTGGCAGTTCATGTAGTCCTGTATGCATGCAGGGCCCAGCGTGCACAGGGCAGACATTGCATGGAGCTGGATCTCCTCAAACTGGGCGGGGCTCCATTCCTGGGGCTGGCTGGCGTTCTCGTTGTTCCGGATGAACGACAGCAGCGCCAGGATGACATGACCCTCACATAACAGCTGTTGGGTGGAGTCAAAACACTAACTAATCACTAATCAATAATCAATAATCAATGCAAGCAATTTCAATTGTTGCTTGTTCCTAGTACCAAGGTATATTCACTTCATGATCCATGTGATGATTCGTAAATTTGACTGATGTTGTTGGCAGTAAATTGATTCATTCGTTCATTCCAATACAGGTGAGTCTCGAAATATCGATATCAACGACAGCATCAAAATATTACTGTCCACTTCAGTGGAATGGAAGTTGAAAACTGAGTTCCAGTTCTGGTTGATAATAGCTTCTCTTCCAATTTACCTCTCTCTATAAGCAAATGGTTTAATTGTGATAATGTTGGGTTGGCTTACCGGGATCATGGCTGGCTCTTGGCTGAGCACCACCAACACGTTGATCAGCATCTTTTTCAGCTCAAAATCCTCAGGGCTCTGTTTGCACAAGAAGAACAAAAGAAAAATGATTTACAACAAAAATCATAATCTGGAAAAGATATCAATCTGCATAATTGTTGACACGTGTTGGATAGGAAATGCACTTAAATAACAATTATGGTAAGTGATGCCAGAATATATAATTTAATCAATTTCATTCATCAAACTTATGGACAGAAGAAACATCAGTTATGATTGTTGCAATAAATGTACCAATAGATTTCTGCAATAGATGTTCCAATAGATGTCTGCAATAAATGTTTCAATAGACTTCTGCAGTAAATATCTTGAACAAATGTTGTTTAAAAAAGGGTGAAACAACAGAGGGGGGGGGGGAGATAGGAAGAGAAAGGGACAGAAAAGGAAAAGGACATAGAGGGAGAGGTAGACAGAAAGAGAGTTAGAGGAAGAGAGAGAGAGAGAGAGACAGAGAGTAGGGGGAGAGACAGATAGAGAGAGGCAGAAGGAGAGAGAAAGGGAAAAGGAAAAAGGGACAGAGGTGATGACAGCCAGATGGAGAGAAAAAAAAATAAAAGAGAGACAGTGTAACAATAGAGATATAAAGGGAGAGAGATAAAGAGCTTTCACACTTACAGTTCCTATCTTGAGATATTTGAGCTTTCACACTTACAGTTCCTATCTTGAGATATTTGACCAGTGCATTGTGAGTCCTGACTTCTTGGAATGTGGCAAACAGAATCAGAGTCTTGGCATAGCCAGTTTCCTGCAGAAGGAGAGAGATAAAAATAACTCAAATCAAATTTGGCAGCTGTGCATTGCTTACCCACACTATTGACTATTTCTAACAGAGGGAAAGTATCGACATATATGTCCCAATACACAATGTGTAACATATGCATTATTTCACATCCTTTTGATATTCTATAATAACAGAAAAGGGACAAATTAACAAAACTTATGGAGCTAAACAGGCCTTTAAGCTTCATTAGTAGATCTAATTTTTTTAATAATAAGTATGTATTTTGGGTTGATCACTACAATCTGCCTCTGAGCAGAGCGATAGTGAAATGAAGGCGAAGGCGAATGAAGGCAAAATGTTGGTCCAATGTATACTATGATCTGGTACATGACTACATTGTTGATGCCATGATAAGAATATTGCATTGATTTGTATAGTGTTATTGAAAATCATTAGGATGATTGACAGGCAATAAGTAAAAAGAGGTAAATCTTGGGGGGTTGTACCCTTGAAACACTTTGCTGAGTAGAATATTTAGTTGACAGGAATGGAAGGTGTCATGATACTCACAATGAATGGAGCTTCAGGATTATTCGCTGCTGCCAACGTAGTAATCACAAGAAGGTCATTCCTGAAAAATGATAACACATAGTTGCTTTATTACACCTCATAAGTAAAAACAAACGTGCAGAAATTTGATTGTACAGCGAGATAAAGGACTTGCCTTTTCTGTGCATTTCTAGCATTCTATTTTCACAGAACACACACAGAACAGTTAGAAAATGTGAACGCACGCACAATGAGAACACATTGCACAGATAAAACACCTGTGTATTGCAGAACAATAGGTGTTCTGTGTCACAACATTGTAGCATTTAAATTCAGCTTGCGAAGAACAAAAGTCCACTCTGTAAAACACATGTACTTATGGCTGGAAAAAAGGACAATTGAATATTTCTTACCTCAACTGTCTGTCATAATGGCTGTAGCCATTAGTCATTTGTTGTGTGAATGCATCCTTCAGAGCACTGTAAGGTAGATGATACAAAATGTTTATTCTTCTCAATTTACATTAGCAAACATATATGGACGGTATTCTGAAAATGAGTTGAAGTTTTGACGTAAGTCCACTAAGATCCATACCTGAGATTGGCCTATTAGCAGTTTATTTTTTTATTTTTTTATTTTTTTTACTCAAGTCAGTTTTCATAATACCAACTGACTAAGCAAAGACACTTTTCACTGAAGTTTCTTTCAGATATCCATCCATGTATTTAACAGTTTATCAAATTTTAACAATGACATGGAAAAAATCATCTGCACTGTATCAATTCCTTACAACATTCCTGTATTGTTTTTCACACTCAAAGGAGCACAAAGTTGTCATTATAAAGTGTGCTGGCAGAATAAATACGATATGTTATGGGAGTTTGTGATTTAACTCTCTCATTCCCATCAGCATTAAGATATGTAGTAGGTCAATGGGGTTTTCAAGACATGGTAATGCAAGGGTGAAGTGACACATCTTATTGAAGAACCATACATTAACTTACTCAATACAGATGAAGGAGTTCAGTTGCCTGGCCATCTCCTGTTTGTCTCCATTCTCCATTAGATTCCACAGGATCTCGATGGAGTGAAACAACAACCTGCAATAACAGACAATTATGAAATCACAAAATATAGATCTCATTGAACCTTGAAGCATCATTATGCAACAGCATCAGTGGAAAGGGTCTAAGATTTATTGTTCATTTATTTTTTATTATTTATCATTAACTTTGCTTTCTTCTATTTGGATGTGTCCATCTATGTTCTTGTTTGTGTGTGCAATGTATTGTTTGAGTTCGTCAATGTTTCCATCTCACAATGTTGTTTTTGTTATTTTATTCTCTCCTTCTAGTGCCATTGCCTATATATGACATAGGCCATTAGACCATTCTGTGTCACCTCTGTTCTGTGGGTATTTGATGAATTCCAAGGTTGCTTTTCCCACTCTATTCTGCAACTCTCTTGAATTACATCTCTCTTTGCCTTCCCCATGCTCTTTACCCCTCCATCTTCCCCATCATGGTCAATCTTTCAATTCCTCCTCTTAACTTTGGTTCACCATGAATTTGAATGAAATAAGATATTGAAGGTCTACGAAGTCCAGCATGGTTCTGTATGAGCCTTTATTTTCGCGTACAGATATTTACAAGGGGCTGCAGGCATCTTCGCGGGTTGTTGTTTTCGCGGGTTGTTGTTTTCGCGAATGACACCCATCGCTATATAATGCATGCACTACTCCCACGCTGGCTATGATATACACACCTTAATGGGAGAAAATAAACTGTACTTACACATGTTGATTGTGCGCAGCATGGCATGCAATCCAAGCTAGCAATAGCGCGACAGCATGTACCACCCGTAGTATATGGTGCCGGTATTCCATCATGAGATCGATAGCGCTGGTATTATGTCCGTGCGCAGCAGCATGTGGTACATGCGCTTAGCAATCAAGATTATATGGCAATATATTCGCATGTTCTTAAATTCGCAACCCTACAGCCATTTGCGAAATTCTGGAAAATAACTCCCTGGTGAAAATAACAGCTTATACAGTAGTTTGTTGCAAATATTACTTTATCTTTACATTTTTTCAACATACTTTTCCTCCCCTTTCTCTTTTTCTGTGTAATACTGTGTGACCAGTTCACAAGCCCTTGCGAAAAATAACTACTTATACGTTAGTTCTTGACTCACTTGCCACTGGGATCACGGTCGTTCATCCTACTGCACACCCTGCCTGCCGCGTCGGCTGACAGCATGGCGTTGCAGTTAATGGGCGAGCCTTGGGAGAAGTACTGTAGGATCAGCATCAGACGCAGCTTGACTTCAAGGTCATTCTCCAGCAGGGTCAGCGACTGTCAAGAAATGGAGTTGTTTTTTTATTTAAAATGTTTAATTTAGTTCTATGAATTACGTACAATATAGATTTAAAGATAGGGTACCCCAGTTGCAAAAGTTATGAAATTTGGCAGGAATCAGGAGTATACCCTAACGATAATGTGAATGAAATCTCACAGTCATAGCTTTATGAAACTTTTCGAAAGAAGTGCAAAACTGTCCTTGTTTATATTCAAAATGCTCGATTTCTTAGCGGATATAGTCAACATAAATGATTGAAACGCCCATCAGTGCCCAATGCATTGTTCAGCGCATTGAATGCATGGACTGTGGTGCGTACAGCGGTCTCCAGTCTCTAGGCTACTTTAACCCGTAGGTATGGGCGACCCGGCCCAAACCTCCTCGGAATCTAACAAGCGCTTTAATTCTGCTTGGAGTCAATTTTCTGTTCTACTATTCGGAGAGGGGCTCTCATACATCATTTTCTTCCATTTTCCATGGTTTTTACAGAATTTAATTTGTCTGACCTGCAAGAGGGCTACCATGTAATTTAAAAAACAGTCAAACCTGTCTTAGTGGCCACCTGCCTATAGCAGTCAACCTGCCTATAGCAGCCATTAAAATAATTCCCCCAGAGAGAGATCATGTGTTAAAGAACCTGTCTATAGCAGCCACCTGTCTATAAAGACCATAATTTTTGTTTCCCTTGGGTGTCCACTATAGACAGGTTTCACTGTACCTCATGAAAAGAAAAGTACAAGCGCTCCATTTTCGGATGAGCGTTACATATACGGTTCACCGTATTCGTACCTTGACGAGCGTTTCTGCGATATCGCTCCTCTCCACCATGGCTACGTTGTATGCCGTGGTGGTGGGCTGGTGGTCCTGAACCTGCAGCCCCTTGGCACTGCTGGTGTAGATGGACTCTAGCGTGTTGGCCAGCTGGATCCTCACCTCCCTGCTCGGCACTCTCATCAGGTAGCCTGCATGTGCACGGAAAGTAGACAATGACAATGACAATGACAATTTATTTATCCCATGTCACGTTGCTAGGTATTGGGGATAATTTATACTGTACCTAGTTGTGAGAAAGACTGAATGACAATCTGCAAGTAGGTGGTAGTAGTCCATGAGCATGATTTATGGAAGGAAGCCAAATATGGCTTTTTTTTCCATAAAGCCCATACAGTACCTAGTTGTGAGAAAGACTCAATGATCTGCTAGTAGGCGGTAGTATTCTTAGAGCATGAGATATAGAAGCAAACCAAGTGTTTTTTTTTTCATAAGAAAACTCATACTGTACTAGTTGTGAGAAAGATTTAATGACGACCTGCGAGTAGATGGTAGTAATCTATGACCATGAGTTACGGAAGTAATCCACAAAGGTTTTTCTTTATAAGAAAGCCCATACTGTACCTAGTTGTGAGAATGACTCGATGACGATCTGCGAGTAGGTGGTCTCGTCGGAGGATTTCTCCTTCAGGAAGGGCATGCTGCAGAGCTTGAGCATCTCAATCATGGGTGCGATATACAGGGGCTGCTCATGGCTCCGGTCTGCACACACATTGAGGATCTTAAACACCTGTACCAAATCCTTCAGCAGCTACAGATAGGCGGGTCAAGGAACTTTTATCTTTATTGTATCACACACTCTCTATCTTAGATACTGTATACACATAAATATTTATGAAGGAAGTGACTTTTTCCACCAAATTGTTCCTCATCACAAGAAACGTAAGTTCTTTCTCTTACTTGGATCAACACTTCATATTTATAGCTTTTATCAATGAAATGTAGAAACTATGCTTCTGGCTAAAAAAAAAACGGAATATGATACACACAAGCAATAAAGGTCATTCCTTGTAATATCCAACACCATAGTTTCAAAGCATATTATACCTCATTATCACTTTATTTAGGTTATATAGCTATAGAAGTATATGAAATACATTTATGAAAACATATCAACAATTAATTAATGATATAAAGGATGACATGTGATGTATCTCTACAGGGAAAATAGGAGATTCTGCAGCACATACAACTCTAAGCTGACATCATACCTATTAGCACGAGTAATAATCACAGTGATAATCAATTTAAATTTTAGGTACATAATATGACAGCCACATGACTTTATAAAGGATACAAATCCTGCGTTGTAGTGTCTGATAAGCCTCTGCAGAGCATGATTGTGTCTTTCATATAGCGCCACCTGCAAAGAACCAAACCAATAAAGCAAGTGTAATTTATGAAATAACAATAATCATATTTTGTCACAAGCTTCATACAGCACATACATGTAATTAATATCTTCAATTCGCACACAATCAACTGAAAACTTGTAAATTTATATGACACATATATTTCACTAAATGAAATAAGGCACTTGTATTCCTTTGTTGTTCCCATATTGGTGAGGGGGATACAAAAAAACTAGTATAAAAATGAGCACAAAAAACAATGCTTCTTCAAAGCAACATTTTTCCTAGGCTAATCTCTATAACGCATGTAAACCAAAAAAAATGGAGAATAATTTCACTACTTCTTATAAGAACTTTCTGCATTGTACATATATCAACATGCTATACCCGCATTTGTTTTAAAACAATTTGCTTTTTTCATTATCAGCGTTTGCATGCCCATTAATTTCATGTACTGGATATACTTACAGAATGGGGATCTGTGAGAAGTTTGATAACTTTAGCGAAGTTCACTTGCTGGATCTTCATACCCTGCACATGGAGTTAAAAAAGACATAGTATGCAAGAGAGAGAGAGAAAGAGTAGAGTGAGAAAGAGTTTGGTGAATAGCAGAAGAGTGATGAGAGATAAAGACAAAAAGCAACAAGATAGAGAGAGGATGGTGAAAAGTTAAACAAGAAAAGAGACATACAAGAGGTACAAGAGATACAAGAGGTAAGACATTCAACAAAATTAGACACAGTAGAAGTATTTATGACAGTATACAGCTATCCTTATTTAGTTTTTATTCAAAGTTAATACAGATCGATAAATTTGTTGGCTTCGCAAATATAGATTGAAAGGGAATTCTGAAATACAACATAGACAATGGGACATCTAAACATATTGTGCTAAATAAAGACGAAATGAGAATTTGAGACCCGACACATATTGTTGAGCAGCTCTAGTTTCTAATATTCTGATGATCTATTTTGATAATATTCTACACCACAAACACAGAACATTTCTATTAGAATACGTTCTAACACCTCCAAGATGCATTGTAAGGATTGCTACTTGTAGTTCCATGATCAAGGGTGATATTTTGAATGGGAATTTTGTCAAAACTCTCTTCGCTTAGATAGTTTGTATTCTGAAGACTGAAAATCTGTGCCAATAGCCCATTCCCACTTATGACTGTGGTAGCAGATTTAAATCCATATTGAACTTAATTTTCAGAATATCAGAAAATGTACCTTTTTCAGGCCCATCTCATCGTCCGTGATCACATGACTCACGACCGGCATCGGGGGCTTGGGCTGCAGCTGTGTCTGTCCTTGGGACGTCATGGTGTCCACTTGTCACTGACTTCACATGCGAAGTAGTTGGTGTTATCCTAAAGCAACAACAAAAAACATCCTAACCTCTTTACATGACATAAAGTATGATGTTGGTGTCATTTTGTATGTTTCTTACAAGATAAAAATTTGAAATGTTCACTCTTCCTGTTAGCATCAATGTAGACAAAAGCAATGTTGACAACAATTCATATTTCATGGTATCCACTTTGTCTAGTCACCATATTGAAAAAAAAAATCACTAATAGTTTACTCTACATAGACCAGGCTAGGTGACAAACAAAAACATTCAAATTTCCTGTATAGCGAGTGGTCCTTTCCCTGGCTTGAAACCAGCCCACGTACATTTCTGCTCAATATATTCAAAAGATAACAAGAGGGCCAATTTGAGGCACCCACATCATCATACAAAAAATAAATAGAGTAGACCTTTATGGGCCTGGCATAACCTAATAATTTTATATGTTGTCAAGTTTAATAAAGCTGTTAAGTCGTAAGACCATCAAAATGATCAAAAATCACTTTCGAATTAGGCCTAGGCCTACGTATAAAATACCCATCTGATTTTTTTATGGCGGGATGTGGGACCCCCCAGCAAATGTGCAGGGTTCCTTGTGTGGCTTGTGCAACTTGAACTTTGTGTATAGACCTAAACATGTTTGATGTGGTTTGTTGCACGAGTTTGTTGACATCGTCATCGACATTTAATGTTGTGAAAACAGGAAATCCTATCATAATTATTCTGTCACAAAAGCGTGTGATAAGTTAATGGGTTACAAGGTGCAACAGTATATATCTCACAGGCGACACACATATTCAATCATTGCATTACCTTCAGGGGTCTGTCTTTTGAGATTAGAATCTGCGTCCAACAACTTCCTGCTGCTGTCTGCCGCCAGCCAGCAGGGTACGGTCGGTCCGAAAACGTCGCTGGCGCTCCGGGGAAGCTTAGCGCCACGGGTACGCTAAAATAAATCAGCTGCTTTGACTTCACGAATTATCCTCCGTCATTTTTCTGCTACATTATCACAAACGGGTTACCTTTTTACAATGGACGAATATTTCACTCCTTAGCAATCTATACACATGAACAATTTGTAAAAGGGATGATCAATTAATCATATATAGCGTTGAATCAGAAGTGAAAAGGGAAACCGACGGACAAATTACGCCATATTTACAGTTGCCAGGCACCGGACAATTGTGCGCAATGCATGATGGGACTTTTCTGCAGCATACGTTGTAGTAGTCTTATGTGCAGGCTTTGGTAGTAATATTGTTTATGTTGATATATGACGCCTCGGGTTAGTTTTTGTTTATCCACCTCGATGCCACAAAGTGTCCATTTTTGTTAAATAGGAAGAATCTGTCTCCTTTATTTTAAGTTTTTTTTAAATGCTAGTCTTTTTATCTAAACGCTTTGCACTTTTCCTGCCTCATCCACAGTTCACCCGTTTTTCTCGTGCTCTCTTCTATTTCATAAGGAAGATAACCGTGACAAAAATGTGGTACCAACTGTGCTTCCAACCCTCGGGAATTATTTTCGTGGTGTAGCGGTGCAATTTGCCACACATTTTGGGTAGATTGCACACAAAGGTCCGCTGATTGGAAATGTTCATCAAAATGTTTAATCCTTAATAGGTCCCTGTGACAGGTCTTGAATACTTTGTCAATGAACTCTAATCATTCAGCCATTAATTCAAATGTTAACACAACTGCTCTATTGTTCGTTTGCATGTGTTTATTTGTCTGGGTTTTTTTTTTGTTTTGTTTTTGTTTGGAGGGTTATAATCTGAAATGCGTAATTTTCACAATCAATCAATTGTTACTCCTTTGTGCTCGACACATTCCTGCTTTTTGGGGGATTTGTATATATCGCATTATAGCTGACAATGCGTCAATGGCTCGACCATGAGTTAGGTAATAGCTTACTTAATATCTTTCTCCCGCTATTGTACAACTTTCTTTCGTGTCATTGTTGTTTTACTTTCTTTTCCTTTTTGTTTTACTGAGAACCCACATTAGATTGATTTTCTATTTTGCAAGCATTAATTCTGGTGAACAGTATTATAAAAACATTTATTTTGGTGAACGTTCCATATACATAAGTAATGTATCTTTGCCTTTTAGTGGCGTAGATAGGTCCTCTGGTATGTGTGTGTGTGTGTGTGTGTGGGGGGGGGGGTGTCTTTGTGATGACAATGTAGGTACATGTACCTAGTTATTGTGGAGTGTGATCCACAGCAATTGGGGGTACAACACGAACTTGTTGCTTACTGTAACAAAAACAAAAAAAATTGAAAAAATTTGACTATTTTGAGCAGACATCAAACAACATTTGCACACGTCGGTTGAAAAATAACTCATTAATAACTATCATCATGATCACGATGTCCAATGGGTCCCTATGCTTCCTCCAATCCCCCCCCCCCCCCAAACTTTCTTCGCCGTGCATGCCACACATTTATAAGTGCATCCGGTTCAGCATTATCTTCTTGTCACGTTGGCAGTCAGTGAGAAAATTACCGAGTTGCTTTCTAGTGACTTATCAAGTTAGATAGTAGTAAACAGCACTAGTAAGATTACGTGAATACCCATTCTTCCAAGCTATAGGCCTATAGCAATTACAACACTTATAAAAATCAACTATACTGGGAAAGTCACTATATTGGTGCTAGTAATTAAGGTTTCATATATGCATAGGAACCAACTAGCCAACTTAAGCAAATTCAGGCATTTTAGCAATAACATTTGATAGGCTCAATTAGCAAGGTTCCATGAGGAGCGCAATGTGGCTTCAGTTCATAGCCTGTGCACAAAAGGGAAACGATTACGAAAGACGAGCTGACCTGGAAGCACAACTGTTTGGGGACAAAAATGAACTTAAAACATTCCTCTTCTGGTCAAGGTTTACCTGTCAGGTAGCCTTAGTCCTAACTTTCTTATTTGAATTATCATTAAGCCTAGGTTCGGACATTTGGGCAAAGACCCACAATTGTTGTTGTTACATAGCCTAGCACATTTGATGTGTTAGTGTTGATTTTTTTTTCTGAGGGGGGGGGGGGGGGCAGGAGGTTCTCCCCCTGTGTTGCTTATAATAGGATGAATTTCAATAAGTATATTTATCTACCCATAAATACAAATAAACAACAATCGATGTATTTGTGTGTGGGGGGGGGCGTGGGGGCTGGAGGGTCTGGGGTGTCAAAACAGAATTATGGAAGAATTTATGGACATCCAAAAGTCACTGTTAGGCATACTGGATTGCCACGTACGCCCATACATATCACAGCTAGAAGCTGGAAGCGAGCTGTGCCCCCCCCCCCCCCCCCCCCTCCTCCCCTCCCGATCACTCGATCACTTGAATCGCTGTGTACATGACTTCGGGATGATAAAATACGTCTAGAACCTAGACTACGGCCTACCCTGTACGCCCCCCCCCCCCCCCCCCCCCCCCAATACCCTCCCCTCTAGCTCTGTGCACGTTTTATGTGCATTCCGCAAACAGTGCTTTCTCTCTTATGCATTCGTCGCGCGCTTGCTCGAACAGCTGGGAGGATCAAGGCAGGCAGGGATCAGTGGGACTAAACATCCTCACAAGGGCTCTAAATGATTCGTATTTACTAGATAATCCCATGCTGGTAAGTACGGATTTTGTGTTAAAAGCCAATGTTGGTTTTTGAAGTTTTTTTTATAACGTAAAACTTCTACTAATTCGCATTCCTTTCGCTCTCTCGTTGTCATGGCTGTTCACTCGTGCATTTCGGTCTCATTCAGCCCCGTTTCCATACGATTCGCATCATGGGGATATTTTGATCGCGTACTTCTCCGAACGGCGTGTGTAACGGTACTTTTGGCTTGTCTGTCACACAAATCCTCGTTAGTTGCACGTGTGGTCAGCTGGAGCTGACCACAGTGAGCTTGTTTTTGCCAAGAGCGTGCGGACTCTTTCGACCGGAATAGACACAAATCGGTAATCTGTACAAAGGCATTGCCGTCAAAAATAGTGTTGGATTGTGAGCAAAATGAATAATATTCCAGCTTCATTTTGTTGAATAAATTATTAGATGTATGGGCCAGCGTTGTAAACTCAAACATCAAATTCTGTGAGTAGTTTGATAATGTTTGTTTGTTCAATGTTGTACAAGTGGTGAGTCACGCATGTGCACTGGCCAGACTCCCTTGCTGTTTGCAATCTCTTCATTTTTTTCTTTTGTCTTGTGTCATTTTTTTTTCCTTTCTTTTTTTGTCTCGCCTGAACAAAGTTTGGCAGGGACCTAGTATTGCTTTTCCTGTTAGTATGTTGGTCTGTTACAAAAATGTTCAAGTTTGTGTTTAACTTGGTCTCATTTCTTTTTTTCAGCATCAATTGTGATTAAACTTGGTACAAACTAGGCCTTAGTACAAACGATCCTTGGGTAATACCACATGTGTCGTCATGAGGATGAGGGGTTCAAAGGTCATTTAAGGGTCAAAAGGTCAAATAATATGAGGCCATGTCATTACAAAAATGTTCAAGTTTTTGTTTAGCTTGCTCTTTTTTTTTTTTTTCTGCATCGAATGTGATCAAACTTGGTTGGGTAATACCAGACGTGTCGTCATGTGGCTGATGGAGTCAAAGGTCATCTTGGCACCATTTTAAATATTTGAAAAAAAAAAAACTTAGCACTGTTTAGCAATTGCGAAATCAGGCGAGAATTGTGGTTCGCGAACCACCTTTTTTTTTTTTTAACTTGTCTACTGTATTTTAATCTTATTGCCATGTTACTTTTAAGTAGCGCTGTTTCTTCATTTGAATTGTTGTGCACCTTGCTATGTACCTGGACCTTGGTGCCACCCAGGACGAAAAACCAGTAGAAACCAGTAGAGAAAAACCATTACAATCTCTACTGGTTTCTACTGGAAATTTTCTACTGGTTTGAATATGGAAAGTGAAATGATTTCCAGTAGAAACCATTAGAAAAATACCAGTAGAATACCAGTAGAAACCAGTAGAAATCTCTACTGGATCCAATAGAAGACCAGTAGAATACCAGTAGAAACCAGTAGGAATCTCTACTGGATCCAATAGAAGACCAGTAGAAACCAGTAGCAATCTCTACTGGATCCAATAGAGCTTCCTACTGGTTTCTACTGGAATTTTTCTACTGGTTTGAATATGGAAAGTGAAATGATTTCCAGTAGAAACCATTAAAAAAATACCAGTAGAATACCAGTAGAAACCAGTAGGAATCTCTACTGGATCCAATAGAAGACCAGTAGAAGACCAGTAGAAACCAGTAGGAATCTCTACTGGATCCAATAGAAGACCAGTAGAAACCAGTAGGAATCTCTACTGGATCCAATAGAGCTTCCTACTGGTTTCTACTGGAATTTTTCTGCTGGTTTGAATATGGAAAGTGAAATGATTTCCAGTAGTAACCATTAGAAAAATACCAGTAGAGTGCCAGTAGAAACCAGTAGCAATTTCTCCTGGATCCATCAGAATACCAGTAGAATCTAGTAGAATACCTACTGGAGCCATCAGGAGACCAATAGGAATCAAAATTAAAAATATTGATGAAATATCGATATATATTTAGTTTATGATAATCCAAATTATGGCATATTTCCATATTGTTTTATCCTAATCCTATCCTATCCTATATTTATTCCTATCCTATACCTATCCTAATTCCTACTCTTTCCTTCACCGACTTTCATATATATAGCAGTACGGTTATAAGGTTCATAAGATATTGGTTACTCTAACTTACATTTAAGAAGATCATTTTTGTTGTTGTTATCATTATTGTCTTCACTTAAGTAGGTGACATTCACTATTTTACGTTTTAACTTGAAATCATTACTTGGTAAAATTCCTTTTATCTGGTTAGGTGGAGGTTATCTATTTAAAAGTACAAAATTAGGACACGTAAATACATGCATGAATATTCATGAGCATCTCTATTTCTATTGGTTTCTATTGGTTTCTACTGGTCTCCATTACCAGTAGAATTCACTGGTCTCTAATGGTTTCTACTGGTTTGACTTTGTATTTTTCACACTCCTTTTCAAACCATTAGATCTCACTGGTTTCTATTGGTTTATACTGGTTTGACTTTGTATTTTTCGTACTCCTTTTCCAAACATTATATCTCACTAGTTTCTATTGGTTTCTACTGATCTCCAATACCAGGAGAATTCACTGGTCTCTAATGGTTTCTACTGGTTTGACTTTGTATTTTTCACACTCCTTTTCAAACCATTAGATCTCACTGGTTTCTATTGGTTTCTACTGGTTTTACTTTGAATTTTTGACACTCCTTTTCAAACCATTAGGTCTTACTGGTTTCTATTGGTTTATACTGGTCTCCACCAGTAGAATTCACTGGTCTCTAATGGTTTCTACTGGTTTGACTCTGTATTTTTCACACTCCTTTTCAAACCATTAAGTTTCACTGGTCTCTAATGGTTTCTCCTGGTTTGACTTTGAATTTTTCACACTCCTTTTCAAAACATTATATCTCACTAGTTTCTATTAGTGTGAAAAAAACAAAGTCAAACTAGTAGAAACCATTGGAGACCAGTGGATTCAAATGGTATTGAAGACCGGTAGAAACCAATAGAAACCAGTGAGATCTAATGGTTTGAAAAGGAGTGTAAAAAAAACAAAGTCAAACCAGTAGAAACCATTAGAGACCAGTGGATTCTAATGGTATTGAAGACCATTAGAAACCAATAGAAACCAGTGAGATCTAATGGTTGAGAAGGAGAATGAAAAAAACAAAGTCAAACCAGTAGAAACCATTAGAGACCAGTGGATTCTAATGGTATCGAAGACCAGTAGAAACCAATAGAAACCAGTGAGATCTAATGGTTTGAAAAGGAGTGTAAAAAAAAAGGCAAAAACAGTAGAAACCATTAGAGACCAGTGGATTCCAATGGTTTCTACTGGTCTTCAATACCATTAGAATCCACTGGTTTCTAATGGTTTCTACTGGTTTGACTTTGTTTTTTTCACACTCCTTCTCAAACCATTAGATCTCACTGGTTTCCATTGGTTTCTACTGGTCTTCAACACATTAGACTCTACTGGTTTCTACTGGTTTCTACTGGTTTGATTTCGTAGTTCCTCTTCAGACCAGTAGACTCTACTGGACCAGTAGAAACCAGTAGACGGTCTCTACTGGTTTCTACTGGTTTCTATGGGAATTTCGACCTGGGCAGGTGGTAGTGGTTGTGGAGAATTTGAGGTGTGTGTGTTTGTGTGTATGTGTGTGTGTAGGTAGGGGTGGGGTAGGGGATGGGAAGGGTAAGGGAGGGGTGTGTGTGTGTGGGGGGGGGGGGTACAATGTACATGTAGATGCTCATAAAATATGTAAGCTAGCAATGTAGCACATCATTACTTACTGCAGTCAATGACAACATTGATTTTTGTTGTATCAAGTTAATCATAATGGCTTTCATGGCCTAGTGAAAGGTAAAACAAAAATCTTAGACTAAATCTTAAGATTGCATTTTTACAAACATGTCACAATAAAATCGAGTAAACCAGCTTCAGTTGTAGCTGAGCACATAGGAAGATATAAACAGCATTAATCCTTTGCATACCAGATAAATTGATGCTGTATGGGATTTGTATCCATGCATTACCTACACTACAGCTCAAAAGTATTGGCAGGGGTAAAGGGAAAGGGAAGAAAGGGAACGAGCCACACTTTTTGAACCGTGGTATATTTTGCCCAGTTCAGCAATGATGCTTTTTAGGCTACAGCAACGTGTTTCATGCTGAACTGGACAAAAGATACCACGGTTTAAAACTGTGGCTCCTTCCCTCTCCCTTTACCAGTGCCAATACCTTTGAGCAGTAGTGTAAGCAGAAATTATGCAACAGTGGCATGGAACAGGGTTAGGTTCTTAGAGAGACAAGGTTCCCAAGACACAATCATAGTAGCTCCACCTGTATAGTAGCGCCGTGCTTGTTGCTTGTTATGGTTTGAACTAGCAATATATAGCTCTGGGCTAATTTGCTGGATCAGCAAAAAAAAAGTTAGCTGTTTTATCGGCTTCAGGCTGATGCAGAAGCACCTTGTATGTGGATGGGGCATACATTCATTTTCCAATTACTAATAACTGCGTTGGGTAAAGATCAACACATCTTGTATAACATCAAAGAGGTTCCTTGGTCATATCGTACATGTGGGGGAATAGATCAACAATCCTTGAGTGCAGTAATGGTCAAAGATCCGTGAATTTGGTAATGGTCAAAGATTCCCTAGTAAGATAATGGTCAATGGTTCCTGAGGTAGGTAATGGTCAAAGAACCCTGAATTCAGTCATAATCAAAGATTCCTGATTTAGATAATGGTCAATGGTTCCTGAGTTAGGTAATGGTCAAAGAACCCTGAATTCAGTTATAATCAAAGATTCCTGATTTAGATAATGATCAATGGTTTCTGACTTAGGTAATGGTCAAAGATCCCTGATTTATATTATGGTCAAAGATCCCTGAATCAGGTAATAGTCAACGGTTCCTCAGTTAGGTAATGGTAAAAAATCCCTGAGTTACACAAGCTTACTCAATTAGCCCTGTGTAGCCCAACACATGTGAGCTGCTTTCCTGTTGGATCATAAGCAAATTGAATTGTGTACAGAGTCACGCACCAGTGAACACAGTAAATAGACCGTTGACATTCTAATCTAAAGGCGGATCCTCTTTCAGGTCTTTACCTTCGTTTGGTAAAGCTGATTTTATGGCTCTTTACACTAATACCAACATTTTTATATTTTTCTAACATCATCAGTGAAAAGTGAAAGTTGCTTGGTGACTACGCCCCCAAACACACCAGATTTTTTTAAACATCTCAACTTTTGCCAGGGTGTAGTAAATGGTCGCACATGAAAATTAGCTAATCCTGAAGATTTGTTGTCTACATGTTCTTGAAAATAGCTTGGCAGATGAGCCTCACATGTGTATTACTTGCCTCCAAATCTCTAGAGTTAAATTTATTTGGCAGAGGTTAACTCTGTGACTCCCTAGGTCAATGTTAGGTGTGGAATAAAAAAAACAACAACCCAATTTCCCCCCAAAGTTCTTTTTTTTTTTAGTGTAAATGAGCCTTCTGTAATGTAGTGTAGTGTAGCATCGTGTGGCTACACGTGAGCTCCTTTCCTGTTAGATCATAAGCAAATTGAAGTATTTGCTACACAGTCATGCACTAATGAACACACTCAATAGACCATTCTCATTCTAATCTCAAGGAGGCACCTTCTGATCTGCAGTGCATACAGCGCTGGCCATGCAAACTTGCGTAATAAGAATAGAGAGCCATAAATGGACAGAACAAATCTGTGATTGTGGAACCACTGATTTTGGGAGATGGGGATACAACTGATCTGACAAATTGAGAGAATTGATCAAGAATTCTGAAAGAAGATTACCAACTTTTCCTGATTGTGTGTGTTCATATCTCCTATATTGGGTGCATCCTGGTGATTTCTCTGTGTCACAATTGTATTGCAATCTCGAGGTGGAAGTTTAAGTACCAACTTAAGGTGAGTGTGAAGAATTTTGGGGTTTTCTCATTTTTTCCTTTCCTACATTACCATTCATTAACATGTTTTGTTCACTTTCCATTTAAAATAACACATTTTGTGCTGCTGCATGTCTTAGTTTTTTATGTTAATATTAATACTTTTTAATTTTCACTGTTCCCCCTTAACATTTTAAAATGTTGATTTGCTTGTACTATTTATTTGAATGATCTTTAAGTGTCTCTGTGGTGAGAGTGTTATATTATTGATAGAAAATAGTAACACTTTCAATGAAACCACATGGTTGTATTCTTTCAGGACTAATTTTAGTCACTTACATTGGAGTGAAGAAAGGAAAGAAAAGACATAAGAGGAGAGATTGATTTTCATTTTTATTTGATAACACTTATACGAGACTGGTTTTAGCTTTAGTTTTCAGTGTTTAAACCAACAAAAGGAGATCAAAGTAGAAGGCTGTGGTGTTGTGAACTGGTCACAAAGAAGTTATACAGAACAAGAGAGAGAGAGAGAGAGGAAAAGTATGCTGATGATTTGCAAATGTAGTACGTTTTGCAACAAAGTACAGCTTACTCTCGATACAACGAGCACGGATATAACGAGGTTTCATTATAACGAGAAAAATATCTCGGTCCCAAAATTGTCTACATGCAAACCTATGGTGCACTACGTCGCTTACAACGAGCACGGTTATAACGAGATTTCATTATAACGAGCTTATCATGTTGACTCCAAGACAAAGAAAAACATAACAATTGTGTCCGTTACAACGAGGAACGAAAAATTGAGGGCGAGTGGGTCGAAAGCAATCTTCTCACACATGTATTGCATTGGCAACGCGTGGAGCTCGGAGCCAGACACACACCTCGTAATACACTGTACACACAACACGAGCATGTACTCCTTCGCATAGCGTACATGCATGTACATTGAAAGCACATGTATTGCATCGGCAACGCATGGAGCCAGACACACACCTCGTAATACACTGTACACACAACACAAGCATGTACGTACATGTACATGTACATCGAACGCACATGTATTGCATCGGCAGCGCATGGAGCCAGGCACACATCTCGTAATACACTGCACACATACGGGAGCATACTCCTTCGCACAGCGTTCGTACATTGAAAGTATGTGGTTTGCAAGTCCGATTCATGTCATGCAATGCAATTAGCTATTTAAACGGCTACAGTATATCGAGGTCGGATGATGTGTTGAGCAAAAATATATCCTCTTGTCCATTTGAAAACGCATGTTTCCAATCCCTGTTTTCCTGTTTGATAATGCATGTTTCCTCATAAATGCTGGTATGCATCAGCTATCAAGAAAGTCTGGGGCAAGCTCTTTTGAATGTGAACATTGTGAGTTTCCTAAGGCAGGTTCACACAAATAGTACTGGGTAAAGAATGCCAGTGTCAAAGCCTCACAATTTATAGCACAGGGTTAAAGAAAGTATGGGGCTTACGATAGTACAGGGCTAAGAAAACCAGATGTAAAATGTGTATAAATTTAAAGACCAGGTTGCAACCTTTAAAGGGCATATACTGTACTGGGGAGGCAAAAAAGCCTTCAAAATGTAATTGTTAGCAATCTTCTTGCCAATGGTCTTAAATTCATGTATTGTCCATTTTATTAGCTTGCTGAAAGTTATTTGCCCTCAAATGATCCACATATGGAGTAATTAATGATTAATGATTAAATCCTCAAAATGTTCAGGCTGAACATTTTGAGGATCTGTGATTTAATCACCCCATTACTCCAAATGTAGATCATTTGAGGGCAAATAACTTTCAGCAAGCTTCTAAAATATCAATACATGAATTTAAGACCATTGGCAAGAAGATTGCTAACAATTACATTTTGAAGGCTTTTTTTCCTTCCCAGTACAGTATATGCCCTTTAAAGCAAACAGTTTTCCACTCAGACGATTATGAAAGAAGTGAGGTTAACAGTGTAGAATAAGAACCAATATAATCTTTGTTTGATTGTCTCGAGTATCGGTACATGTGCATGTTTACAAAGCAAACAATAATGATGAACTGGAGATTGGTTTGTACCAGTGATCAAGCCGGTATTTAAAAAAAAAAAAAAACAATTATAGTAACTGAAACTCTTGAATAATAATAATAATAAAAATTTTTTTTACGTTATTGCATAGTAGTGCCGGATACAAATACGTATCTGAGCCAGCAAAAAATTCATGTGGCCAAAAGGATCTCACGCTCAAGTGGCCATACTGGCCACCTTAAAAACAAGTTTATCTTCCCATATAATAGTACTAGATTGAGATTTTCTGATCATGTTTTTTCCTGGTACCCAAACAGAGATGGCAAACAAGTTTAAGCTCCTGTGAATTTAATTTATATTTTTAATGAAAAAGACAAGTTGATTCTCCCCCATGAATAGTTTATTGACATCTATCTGATATTTAATGTATTTCTATCATCCATTTGTACAGGGAAAGGCAAGTTGATCTGCTTATCTGAGCTGTGACCAAACCCACCCCCTACCACACCACCATCACTGCCACACCCTGAGGCCACAACCATGGCCAACGCATACCTTACCATGGGCCTCCCCGATATGGCCACATGGCTCCCTGATGTCGATGTCAACGCCACCGTGCCCCCCTCTCCTGCTCCTCCAAGCACCACCGTGATGGCCTTCAAGAACCTCGTCCCCGCCCTGGTGCAGTGCTTCGCCATCATCCTACTGGGGTATGGGGCGGGGCGTACCCGCATCGTGTGCCCCTCGCAGGCAAAGGGACTGGGCCTCTACGTCACCTACTTCGCCCTGCCTGCTATGCTCTTCAAGTCCACCGTGGAGCTAGACTTTTATGAGGTAAGAACAATTAGACTGGTTAACCCTATCATTCCCATTGGTGATAAACTGTTGTAATTCTCCCTATCGCATATAGCTGATATCAAGCGATATCACCTCGCGATACCGACATCTGATTGATTGCTCTTGTGAAGTACACTTCTGGTAAGAGTTTGGTACGTATTCAATCCACGCAATAAGCACAGAATCGACCCTCGTAAACCTCGTAATATTAAAATGGGAGGGTTGTTACATGGACGAAAGACTTGGAAAAAATACCACCAATCACTCATGAATTTTCCCTATTGCATATATAGCTGATATCAAGCGATATCACCTCGTGATACCGATATCTGATCGATTGCTCTTGTGACGTACACTTCCGGTAAGAGTTTGGTACGTATTCAATCCACACAATAATGCACAGAATCGACCCTCGTAAACCTCGTAATATTAAAATGGGAGGGTTGTTACATGGACGAAAGACTTGGAAAAAATACCACCAATCACTCATGGCGATGTTTTTGCCTACCTCAACATTACAAAGACACAAACAAGACGATGGCTTTAGGATGTTTGTGAACCGGAAATTCATATCCCAAGAATTAAAGGTAAAAAAATTAGAGCGCCACACACGTTCAGATTTGGAGAGCTATATGCGATAGGGAGAATTGACATGTAACAGACTTGGGACTTATATGTAGAGTGTTAAAGGGGACATCACTGCAGGGAAAATGAGATTGTTAGACTGCTTCAGGCAAGTTCAAAACCTATGGTTATTGTGCATAAACTACAGCTCAAAGGAATTGGCATAGGGAAAGGGAAAGAAAGAGAAGGAACTGCGGTATATTTTGTCCAGTTCAGCATGAAACGCGATGCTTTAGCATAAAAAGCATCATTTTCATGCTGAACTGGACAAAATATACCACGGTTCAAAACTGCGGCTCCTTCCCTTTCTTCCCTTTCCCTTTACCTATGCCAATTCCTCTGAGCTGTAGTGTACATGTAAGCTCTTGAGGCTTCTCTAATTTTTAATTGATTTTATTTATATTAGTGGTTGTTTTCCATTAAAACATCTCCATTTTGCTATTTATATAACCTACAATGTGTAGATATTGTATGTGTTTAGCTAAATCATCTTTTCTTTTTATGAAGGGAGGGTCTTGTATTCTACATGTTGGGTATTGAAGGTGTGTGATGTACCATATGGATTTTTTGTGTCATGCTGTGAATAGATACTAATATTTTGTATTGGGTGTAATTATGTATTAATGATTCAAACATTCATGCAAAAAATATACCAGCACTAATGAAAAAGCCAGCTGCTCCTACAGTACATATGGAACTAACATATGGCTACATGTGAGATCTAAATATTATTTAATACCAGTCACAAACAAGGAATTACAAAAATACAATTTATAGATCTATTTAGATAGAACACTAATAGTATCTCTTTAGTACATAATTCAAACTATTGACAGTTCAGCTTACCACTACATATTTAAAAATCAAAATTTGGTGAATTAGGTTATGTATAGCATCTGTGTGTGATTATGGATATTTTATATTGATGATTTTATTTTGCATTTCAGATAATGCCTAACATACATAATGATAGTAATGATAATACTAAATCATTTATAGAGCGCAGAAACTATATTTATAGATTCTACTGCGCTGCAAGAGCTCCTACATGCACTTCTGATACATAATGCTATATAATTTTAATCATGGTCAGAAATAAATGAGGTCTTTGTTTAGAACAAGTAGGTTTCAACCGTTGATTTGATGTTTTAGATTTCCTGATGTCTATAGGTAGTTTATTCCACAATCTAGGAGCTGCACAAAAAAATAATCGGTCACCTAGGGTTACTTTTGTTCTGATTTGGGGGACTTGCAACTACAATGTGTCTTTACATACATGCACATACCAGACATAACATGCTGGTGTAAATGATTAAACATGGGTCAACAAATTTGTATGACATGCTTACTTCCTCTTATGTGCATGTGTCTACCATTTGTGTTTCCTGCTATACCAAGCCCGATGATAGCACCAAACCCTTTTTGCTACATTACATGTATGTTAACTGCCTGAAAACTAATCACTCTCAATACATTTATGAAATGTAGACACATACACTCCAGCTCAAAGGATATCGGCATAGGGAAAGGGAAAGGGAGGAAAGGGTAGGACCCGCAGTTTTAAAATGCGGTTTAGTTTGTCCAGTTCAGCATGAAACATGATGCCTTTTAGGCTAAAGCATCATGTTTCATGCTGAACTGGACAAAATATACTGCAGTTTAAGAGCTGTAGTGTACGTGTACCAGCATTTATTTTCATTTTGTAATTGAATGTGTATTTCCTCAAATCAAAATGCATGTAGGGTAGTCATGTAATTGTTATGTAAATACACTGGATATTTAAGTTGTGTAGATGAATGGATTTCTGTAATTCTATTCTATGTGTCTGTGTGTGTGGGGAGGGGCATTTAAATGCTGCAAGAAATGTCTCTCAAAGTAAGAAAAGAATCTATGGAAAAATCTGTATCTTCATATGGTATAAGGTAAAATATGGATCAGGGTGTCTGCTCCATGAAAACAGGTTTGAAAAATGGCCGTTGCAAAAATTTAAATATCCCCCCTCTCCCCTTTGTGTGTTTGTGTGTGTTGATGGTTGAAGCCATTATGCTCCAAAACAGGTTAGAAAAGAGAACCATTGCCAAAACTAAATTCTCCGCCTCCCCCCCCCCCCCCCCACTTCATTGTGTATATGTTTGTCTTGATGAATCCTCCATGTTCTTTTTCCCATTTTTTGCCGGTGAATTGGACATTTTGGTTGTGTGTTCTTAATCAAAGCCATTATTTTTCCAAAACAGGTTTGAAAGCCATTGCTAAAATGTAAGTTTTGGTGTGATTTGACGAATCCTCTACTGACAATTTTTTTCTATTTTGCAGGTGAATTGGACATTTTGGTTGTTTGTGTTGATGATCAAAGCCATTATCTTCCAAAACAGGTTTGAAAGCCATTGGCAAATTTTAATTTTAAGTGAATCCACCATAACTCATTATCTTTTCTCCTATTTTGCAGGTGAATTGGACGTTTTGGTTGTGTGTGCTGCTAAGCAAGGCCATTGTCTTCACACTGGTGTATGGTGGGACACTGCTCCTAGGGGGGCGGGAAGCTCTGGGCAAAGCGGGCATATACAGCATCTTCGCCACACAGAGCAATGACTTTGCCCTCGGCTACCCAATAGGTGAGGGCATCAGTACTTTATTGTAGTACTTGAGTTTAATAGATAAGTCCAGCAGCCACAAATGTCATATTAATATTAGAAGGCATGTTTGCAAATTTGTTTTTAACAGTCTCTGAAGTGAGTCACATAGCTTGAATTTAACAGTTGATATATTCCCTACTTCTTCAGATTCTTTTCATGAATCTTCATTTAAAAAACACAGTAATATGGCCTCCACTGGCACAATTTGTATGTGATAGATAAAACTTGTGACAAATGTGGAATGAAATATATTTTGAGCAATGTAATATGTACTCTTTGTACATAGTAATGTAGACATAAATAAATGCTCTCAAATGCAGTAAGTGAGAGAAAAATAGGGAGAGAATAAAGGAGGGGGAAGAACAGAGAGAAATTGAAAGAAAGGAAAGGTCTTAATAAAAGACCAGCTAAGAGAAATATATGCTGTTATATATGCGGAACTTGTCACTCTTGTGTTTGGTGTCCCACAGTGCAAGCTCTGTACAGCACCAGTCAACCTGACCTGATCAAATACATCTACATCCTCGCCCCAATCAACCTCATCTTCCTCAATCCCTGGGCCTTTCTCTCGCTGGAGGTTGCGAGAATGTCGGGCCAAGGGGAGCGCAAGACCAAAGCTCGGCTTGTCTGGTGAGTGCACCTGGGACATTGAGAAAAGAATCAAGTTATACTTATGTATGAAGACCGCCAAAGGAAGAAAGAGTTTGGCATTGTAAATGGTCAGAATTTCCAATATGTACAAAAATGTATTATGCTCATTTCGTAAACATAAAGTTGTTGAAATGTTCTTCATATTAAAGCTTGTGGGGCAATTGCACTATTGATATCAAGCATCTTCAATGCGCTGTCACTCTAGTTACACTATTCTGAGGCACAGCAAGTGTTGAGGTTGGTTTCAAATGTGTCCATAAGTCACATTGAATTTAGAGGAACCTTGGAGTGATTTATTCCTCTTGTTTGTGACATACAATTAAAACATCAGCAAAGATGACTCACTTTGAAATGAAATTTTAAAAAGGGTCGCTTACTTTTATGAGGACAATCATCAAGCATCTGATCACAAAACCCAAATACAAAGACATTAATATGTGAGTTGACAGAAGGCATAATGAGCACCTTACTGTTGATGTGGGTTTTTTTTACCAGGACAATGCTCAAGCATCTAATCACCGACCTTAAATACAGAGACATGAAGATTTAGAGAAACAAAATAAATAATAAGCTCTGTTGGTGTTTTATTACTAGGACAATCCTCAAGCATCTAATCACCAACCCTTCATACAGAGACATGAAGATTTAGAGAAACAAAAGAAATATTAAATTCTGTTGGTGTTTTTTTTACTAGGACAATCCTCAAGCGTCTGTTGGCCAACCCCATCCTTGGTGCCGTCTTCCTGGGCGTGGCGTTTAACTTCATACTATCCCAGAGGCTCCCTGCTGTGCTTGATGGCATTCTCAGCTCTTTGGCTAGCTCTTTCCTGGCGGCCGCTCTCTTCAGTCTTGGCATCGGTATGGTTGGGAAAGTGAAGCAGCAGAGAGGGTTGGCACTGGTTTCACCAGCTCTTCTCATCGCCTGCAAGCTGTAAGTAGTTTATGAGAGATGGAGGGATGGGTGGATAGATAGAATAGTGTTTGGGATTAGCGTGATAGTGAAGGTGACGTAAGGGAGTGAGTTGGCGCTTTCTTCACCTGCTCTTCTTATTGCCTGCAAGCTGTAAGTAGTTTATGAGAGATGGAGGGATGGGTGGATAGATAGAATAGTGTTTGGGATCAGCGTGATGGTGAAGGTGAAGTAAGGGAGTGAGTTGGCGCTGGTTTCACTTGATCTTCTTGTTGCGTGCAAGCTGTAAGTAGCATATGAGTGATGGAGGAATGGGTGGATAGATAGAATTGTTCTTGGGATTGGTATCGTGGTGAAGGTGATGTAAAATAGAGGGTTGGCGCTGGTTTCATCCGCTCTTCTCATTGCCTGCAAGCTGTAAGTAGCTTATGAGGGATAGATGGGTGGATAGATAGGCAGATGGGAAATGAAAAGATGAATAGATGGATGGATGAATAAATGGAAAGAGCAGTGGATCAATAGATAGATTGATGGATAGATAGATGGGAGATGGAAGGATAGATGGATGGATAGATGGGGAATAAAGGGATGGGTGGGTAGAGGGGTGGATCAATATGTAGAGGGATGGAAAGATAGGTAAATGGATGGATAGATTGGAGATGAAGAGATGGATGGTTGAATGAATAGAATAATTCATGCTGAATGAATAAGGTAGATGAAGGGGTTGATGCTTGAATAGATAGATGGATAGGTGGATAGGGGATGGAGAAATTACAAAAGAAACATCAATCTACTTACCATTCTGACAATTTCCATTACATAATCCTCCCTCACTGTCTCACATGCTCTCCTTAATACAGCTTGGTGCTACCTCTGGTCACCAACCAGCTAACCTACGCCTTGAGCCCCGGGGGCAGTAACGAAACCCTCACAGATACCTTCGCCTCTTTTGGCTTCCTGTACGGCTCTCTGCCCACGGCACCCACCGTCTTTCTCTTTGCTTCCTACTACCAGCAATCTGTAGGCTTGGTAAGCAGTGGTGTTTTTTTTTTTTTTTATATATTCAGCCCTCAACAGGATATTTTATTGTATCAAATCAAAAACAACATTTGCCATAAAATCAAACAAATATATGTACATGTACACCTCACTGACTTTGCGTTATACGTAGTTCACATATCTCATCCTTTTGCTGTATATAAGTAAACCTTGCAGTGTTTGCCACTTAATTATACATTTTATGTGATTACCAGATGAATTATAGATATATTTTGCATCCTCATTATATTGAATACCGGTAACCTTTTTCATGACTGTGTGAGATACCAGATTTTCATTGCTCAGTTTTTCTAGAAAAATGTGTTGCTCGGTTGATGTAAGCAATGATCTCAATTGTCCTGTTGTTACACCTCCCCAGTGTCTTCTGCTTAACTTTTAATACAGGGCTAGAGGCCGGGGCGTGGTGATGTTTCTTTCTTAGATACGACCCTAGTACAATGAAACCAAAGGTAGCCCAGACGTGAAAAATTATGCATGGGATTATTCATTCACACTACAAACGGGAGGGATAATGAAAGAAACAGCATAGAAAATGACAACATTCCGTTAACTATGTGATCTAAACTCTGTCAGCGTGACATGTAAATGTTGAGACTTGTATGTTAAGACATGAAGTTGGATATGATTTGAAACAGCATTTGAAACAGCATAGAAAATGACAACATTCCGTTAACTATGTGATCTAAACTCTGTCAGCGTGACATGTAAATGTTGAGACTTGTATGTTAAGACATGAAGTTGGATATGATTTGTATTGACATTGACCCGAAAAGAAAAATCAAGCCACGGAAACATTCAAGAGAACAACCATAATTTGAATTTACTTGCCAATGAAGAAACTTTAGATGACTGTTTTCCCTTTGTGGAGACTGAATTATATTATGTACTCTATTAACTTTGTTAAATCGCTTTCCTAACTCTAGATTCCTCCCACCATGGTGTACTGTACCTTCATCTCTGCTCCCTTCATGTTCATCACCGCTACCATGGTGATGATCCCCATGGCAACCGAGGGCCAGTATCATGAGTCGCTATCAAACAGTGCATTCTTTGTCAGCTGCGTCGGTCTGGCATCAGCAGTGAGTTTTCTTTGGATACCATATATTAAAGGGAGGAACAGATGGTGGTTATGGGTTAAACATTTTGAAATATCAAAACTTGTTAGATTGGTTGGATTTTGATAATGAAACCTTCATGAATTTCTATGCACTCCTTAAGTTAGCCTTTTGGAGAAAAGAACTACAAATGTTAGGTGTACAGGCATAAACTAGTGACAATGTTGAATAACTACAAAAACATTGATTTCTTTTATATTCTTTAATACAGAAAATGTTGACAAATTTGTTCATATTGTGACACCATGAGGTATATTTTGTCTTATAATTTGAAACTGATATGTGTGTACCTCCATTTGATTTGCATGTCAAAAGATTATTTGTTGGAATTATTTGATGGTGTAATTTAAAATTGAGGAAAGGTTTCTTTCATACATATATGTGGTGAGCAAAATATATTTCCATCTGAGTGGATGATAAATAATTGAATTTAATTTAATTTGATACACAAACAATGCCTATTTTTATAACTCTATTTACAGGTCTGGGTGTTTATGATATTTGTGCTGAGGAAGAAAATCTCTACATTCCCTCATCAGTTCACAGCCAATCTGATCATCGCGCAGGTAATAATATAGTGTTTAAAGGGGCAGTGCGACTCCGGCAATAAGTTGATTGAATTGACCCTCTCGATACCACGCACTGACATCCCTTATCAATGATAATGCGGTTTCTTGCCTATGGGACTGAGGGGTTAAAGAAGAACAATGAGAGAAGAACCTATTGAAAGTTTTGAGATAAATCACACATATTATCATGAAAAAGTTGTTTGTGTTTGTACTGACTTTGACTTTGATTATTGTTCCCAATTTGGAGGACTTTGTATGTCAAGGGTTTTCTGATTTCTTTCCTTGGGCTTTCAGAGCTATAGCCATGATCATCTGCCTTAGCAGTGACTTTAATCGTTGCGCATGTTTTGGATGACTTTGTATTAAGGCTTTTGATTGATTTTCATTTCTATGCTTTTGGTGCCACAGTGTTGATGAAATGGCCTGCAAATATACATGTCTAAGCATTTAAACTTCATTCTGCTCTTTTTTGGCCATGGCTTAATTGTTCTGTATGATTTGGATGACTTTGTGTTAAAGGGTTTGATTGAGTTTCCTCTCCAGGCATTCAGAGCCACCGCCATGATGATCTGCTGACTTTGACATTGAAATAGTGTGCAAACAGCGACAACTCTCTTTAAAAGATTCAACTTGATTACCCCCTTCCAGGCGTTCGGAGCCACAGCTGTGATCATCTGCCACAGCGTTGACCTAACGACCTACGTCCCCAAGCTGTTCCATTTCATGCTGCTATTGCTGGGGGTCTTTGGAGCGCGATGCTGGACAGCTATGGTGGCGCTAGCACTCTTCATTCTCCGATACCGCAGCACCTGCTTCGTTATCAGATATAGGTTCCTCTTCTATATCTATGGCTGGGGGTGAGTGATCGCCTTATCTATTCATGTTTTCTTTTTTCCAATTCTAAAATTGGCATTTTTATTATTTTACCCCCCCCCCCAAAAAAAAAAAATAATAAATAAATAAATAAAATAAAATAAATGAATAAATAAATAAAATAATAAAAATGAAAAAATAAAACAAATAAAACAAATAATTTAGTAAAATATTGGATATCTTTTTTTGGAATATAATTTTTTTTAGAGGTGTCACAATGATAAGCTGGCACTGCAGTATGGATATGTGATCTATCTTTCTTTGGATTATAATTATTTTAGGGGCGTCATAATGATGAGTTGACACTGCTCTGTGGATATGGATATTGGATATATGAGTATATTTCTTTGAGGGGTGTCATGATGATGATGTGTTGGTACTGCTGTATGGATACTAATACATGCGATGCCATCTCTTTTTGCCCTCAGCGTCCCCGTGATCGTTGTGGGCATCCTGGTTGCAGTCATGAAGCTAAAAGGTGATGTGGACGTCTTGTATGAGATCGAGAAACCACAGGTGGGTTGTAAGGAGGCTTTTGAATGATTCGATAGATGGGGTGTTCTGAATATATGGTGGGAGTTTGTTCCAAAGGGAGAGGGTAGTGGATGAGAAGGCTCGGTCACCATAACATGTTTTCATGCGTTTTTGTGCGAGATATGAAGTGATTGGAGAGAGGAAGATCAACGGAGAGGTCCAACAGAAAAGGAGGAGCAAGTATATTTGTGGGCAAGATTATATGTGATTTCTTATGAGAGAAGAAGAATCTTGAAAGAGACAGGGAGGGTGACAAACTGACGGACAGCAAAAGAGGGACAAGGGAGATAGACAGAGAGAGAAAGACATGAAGATAGCAAGACAGAGGCATAGATAGATATAAAGATAGAGAGACAGAGAATTTTGGCGGCACTTTATCCCACGGCACATGAGTTACATACATTGTGCTCATCTTCATTTCTCATCCTGACAGCTGATAGGCAGTGTGATTGTCTTGTTCCTGAATCTGATTGTCTGCGCCGTGTCACTGGTGGCGCTGCACCGCTACGATCGGTTCCGCCACAGTGGTTACACGCCCATTCCTGGTCGAGACGTGGAGAGCGAGGATGGAGATGGGGAGGCACCGAAAAATGACATCCAAGAAGAGGGTAGGTGATGAGGTTTCAAGTTTCAGTTTTATTTATTTTACTTACTGGATCATACACAAAGAGGATAAAAATACAACAATAACAACAAAGACATATATCATGGGGTATGTACAATGGGGGCTTATACCTGGAGTCTCAGTTTTGTTTTCACACTTTTGAAATGGCTGCCACGTAAAAAGTTGATATGTATGGAAAGCTCATACACTCAACTTTCATATGACACCATATGACTTGGGTGAGCGCTGCTAATTTTTGTCTTTCATGGAGTAGATATTGTCACTATTGATGTCCGTCTCATGCTCAATAGAAAAAAAAGGGTTGTCCATCGCCTCGACATCAACATCGACGTCGGACATCACGGACATCGAGGACCTCCCCAGTCTAAACAGGGCCTTGCAGCACCAGATGTGCAGCAGCCGCTTTAGCTGCACCCGCTACCAGGCCAACGAGTGCAGGCAGGTGTTGCTGCACAGGAACTTGCAGGAGATCAGCGAAAGGGATGAGGGCGACGAAGATGTCCTGGATGAGTCGGCTCGACACCAGCTGGGCAGACACCTAATCCTGCTCTATGCCCTCTTCATGTCCATGATGATCGTAAGTGTTGCAAACTGAAGTGGAATGCGTCTGAATGGCAAATATTTCTTTAATTCCTATGCACACACTGTTTGAAAAGAAACATTCAGTTTGGGCTTGGTGCTATTGTAGCAATCTTCAAAGAAGAAAAACAAGATAGTAGATAGTGAAAAGTAACAGATAAATGTGAAATCTGGAAAGGAAAAGTAAAAGAAATAAATTTTATACAGGAGAACAAGAATGAAAGCACGGAGAACAGTTTAAAAGAAATTATATTAAATGATAAACATGCATCTCAACTGCCTTTTAATTGGCCCATTCCTCCAACCAATCAGGCGCTGTTTCTGTGCCTGTGGCAGTTACTTGATTCCAACCAATCAGGGATCTTCTTAGAGCTCTCCTTCCTGGATACCATCTTGAACTACGGCCAAGGCCTCTTGCTCCTGGCCATCTTTGGTCTGGATACAGAGAACGTCATCATGCCCGTTGTCAGAATGTGAGTTTTCCTGGCTGTTTTCCTGTTAAGTTGTGTCAGTCTGATTTTAACTCCTGATGTGGCCTTTTTTTCCCCCAAGGAATTCACTCATTTACCTTAGAGCCAGAGTTCATTTGTACTCAAAGGGAGAATTAACACTAACAGTGATGTGCATTTTTAAAATATTTCTATGCATTTTGATTTTTATTTTGCTCCTTTTTGTGTCCTTTCCTTTCCTCTTGCTCTGTCTTGTCTTGTCTTTGTAACTCTCACTTCTCATCTTCTTTCTTTCTGTTCTTTTCTCCTCTTTTCTCTTTTATTCCGTAATTTTCCTTTCTTTTCTGTTCTTACCATGTCTTGTTTTCTCCATTTTTCTACTCTCTCTTGCGTATGTGTATTTTCTTAAAAGAAACTATGTAAGTAACCTGTAATATGGTAATCTTTCAAGTCTGTAGATGATTTATTCTACATACTCCACTTAATTTTATTTCAAAAATTATTTGAAAATCTTAGATTACTTTGCAGCAGTAAAAATGAGAAAGCATATATACTATAAAAAATATGAAATTAAGATTAGTTATTTTTTTTTATTATCACCAAGTTTTCTCTTCATTACAAGCCTCCTTCCTATCATTCATGATCTAATTCTAAACAGATTGTATGTGTTTATACCTGTCTTTTCTGTTTAATCTACTTTCTCATCTTAACATGTTTATTTTGTGTGTGACATATTCTGTTATTCAGGACCGGAAGAAGTATTAAACCATTAGAGAAAAGGTATAACAAAATCCATAGCAAGCAGATCAATAGTGTTTATAGCTATATTGTTTTATAGATCAATATGGTGTCAACTATGCTTTGAGATCATTATGGTGTTGAGTTTGCTTGCGTACATCATTATCACCAAGTGTTTAAAGGGAAGGGGCAGAAGTGGTGAAGACTATGCTGCCCTACTTTGACAAAAGGAAGCAAATGACAAAAGAAACTTTTCATGTATTTGACCAATATGTTCCTGCCCTTACATTGACTTCAGTGCAATACCACATTATGTTAGATGAAATATATCACAACAGGATGAATATGTCTTCTTTGGATGGCATCTGTATGAAAGGAATGTTGGGTACAATCTAAGAGTACCAATAACACAAATTTGAGTGATTTGTCACTTGCTTCCTTTTGTTAAAGTATGGCAGTATGGGACCCGTGATCAATAGCATGCCGTTCTATCATGACCATGAGTCCTGCTCATCTTTAAAGTCAAGATACCAGAAAAGAATTATATCCAAAGAATAAAATCATTGCCGATTGATGATAGTAGAATGGTTTTGCCATGGTTACCTCCCGCAATCTTTACCCCTATTGCCCCTTAAAGATAGGGTTGCCCATTTGCAAGTCCAAAAAATAAAATGTTGTTAAAACCACGGGAAATATACAAAATTTCCCTCACTGAAAAGTGGAATTATAGTGATCGCTTGATTTGTGGGAGGTTTTGGACGGATAGTTCCAAATCTCCTGGTTCTTGTAGCGTAGAGAGTGGAGACCACAGCTCGCTTTGGTTCGCACCACCACAATAGGAAATGGTTTGGGATTTTCAAACTTACACAAGGACAGTGTTTCACTTCTCCTGAAAAGGTTCCTGAAACTCGACTGTGAGGTTTCATATATATGTTATCATTAGGATATAAACTACTGCTTCCTGCCGAGTTTCATGACTTTTGCAACTGGGCTAGCCCGTCTTTAGCATAGCTCATTACATACCATCAATACGTTTTTGCACCAGATATACATGTACCCCCAAAACTCATGAAACATTTTTTTGTATTGTAGAGAAGGGGTGAGTTTAACCCCAAACATAAGTCAGATGTAGGGGGAAATCAAATATTGTTTGTGGGGGCTTTTTTTTCATGCTGCTTTGCTTGGGCCAAATCCTTCTGAGCATAAGTTTCATTCCCCCCCCCCCACACTGAATTAGAACATTGACCTTTAAGTATGCCCATTGATGTACCCCCCCCCCCCCCCCCACTCCTCCTTCTTTGATCCCAGCAAACATTCCATCTGGAAACATGTCGCCATTTCCAAAGGCAGGGACACCCATCCATTAATAAGTTTTTGAAATCACCACAAACTTATCTTCAGGTCGATGATTTAACCAGGGTTATAGGGTTCACTAAATTAGAAAAATAAGTTCCCACTAATCTATGTAAAATTATCAACTAAAAACAAATTTCACATTCGTTTGCCGCAATAAAGTCTCATTTTGACGAAAATTTGAAAAAACACACGCCTCCAGTGACATCAGAGAAGTCAAAATGCCATAGATTGTACGGAAGTCAACAATAGACCATTTTCGTAATGTATTCACAACTTTCCCCCTAACTGCGTAGTAACGTGTTATTGCATTCACCTGTATCTTGTCATTCAGATTCAGTGGATGGAATGCACTTTGAATCTATTAGTTGTTGCTAATCGGACAAGCCTCGGACAAGCTTTGGGGTTCCCATTGGTAACGTATTGTTTGAATAGCGTGAATAAAATATTTTCTTCACGCCGTTAGCATTTATGGCATTTTGACTTTCCTGAAGTCAGAGACGTGCGTTTTTTCAATTTTTCGTCAAAATGAGACTTTTTTGCGGCAAACGAATGTGAAACACGTTTTTAGTGGATAATTTTACATAGATTAGTGGGAACTTATTTTTCTAATTTAGTAAGCCTTTGAATAAGAATAGCCTAAAATGTTTATAGTCTCATTTTGATAAAGTATACTAGATGAGAGTGTTCGTGTTTTACTGCTGCTACTGCTTTGTTGTGCTATAGAAAGCTACTGTCATTTTTATTTGCTTGTTTTAGCCAGTCCTTTGCTGTGTGACTTTTTTCCAGTGAAAGTGTAAGGCGTGTTTGGGGGGGAGGGGGGGGGGGGGGGGCGAGAAGGGATATTCCAGCTCTTTGTTTCATGTATTACAGACTGAGTCACTAGTTTAGCAGATGTTTTGTCATTCTCTGCTGTCGTGCTGTCCTTCAGTTTGTTAGTATTATATTTGTTAGGTCTCAAATCACATAAATATGAATACGTAGAAAGATGTATGCACCTTGCAAATGAATAAAAATTGTTGTTGTGACGAGCTAACTAATTACCAAAATTGATATTTACATGAAGCCATGATTTAAAAAAAAAAAATTCATGATAAAGCTGTATGAAATAATCATGAAATAATTCCTACTACATGTCCTACGCTGTACGTACTTTGCTATTCCATACTCATTTTTCCTACTTTGAATGAATATGAGATTTAACTTCTCTTCTTTCCTTTGTTTAATCAGATGAATTAAGTACCGGTAGCTATTTGTAACTTTTACAATGAATGAAACAAGAGAACATTGCTCAATTACACTCTTGCATGTGACACCATCCTGAACATACACTATAAAAAGGTGTAAAAGGGAGCATATTTACTTTGATAGACAGGTGTTATATTTGTGAACTCCTGATATGATTGTTTGCATTTAATATGTGAAGGGTTATGAAAAAGAAATAACAATTTGTCAAAATCTCAAATATCCCAGGTCAGACTTGGGGTTGTGTATTCTAAAATGTTATAAGACCACAGTAGCCATTATCTGACAGTATGCATGGAAACTACATGTCACTTGTGTTGTTGATCGATGGATAGATGCAGTGTAAGTAAGTCCATCTGTGAGTGTGAGGAAAGGAAATTGATGGATACATGTAAGTGATAAGAAATTTCAACATAGAATTCTGGATAGAATTCTGGATGGTTACTGGTCTTTACTTTATATTCACATGGGTGTGGTGTTCATTGAACTCACGGGACTAGACGTAAGAATTAGCACTCGTAAGAATTAGCACTAGTACATGTTGATGGTTTTATTCTTTGAGTTCCTGGCCCTAGGCAACACACAGTGATGTGCTGATCATTTTGTCATTTTTCAGCTGTGCTCCCTTTGGCCTGTATTCACAATGGTGGCTTCCATGTAACTTAGACCACATAAAAACAAAGACTAACTTTATGGGGTGCAAAATAAGTTAACTGATGCTGTAACAACATTATTGATTTTCATCACAGAATCAAAACAGTGGGTGATTTAATTTATTTACTGGAATTATTATGTGGACAAACTCAATATACCATAGTGATTCCGAGGACAAAATTAGTCATATTCACTCAATAACAAAGTTTCATGTTGTGTTTTTTGGTATCCCATAAAGTTAGTCCAGGTTTAGTAAACGTCAAGCTAGGGTTTTAAATGTGTGCCTTTGTAATATTTTGTTTTTGCACAAGCTTACACCTCCATTCCCTTTTACCTTTGTTTGCACTGTGTTTTTTTGTTTCATTTTTTTCCTCACAAACTTGGTATATACATGTATGAACTCTTCTTGTGGTTCAAGCACTGTGTAATTAAAGAATTTGATTTTGTTTAAAAGTTGGATAGTTTTTACACTATATTTGAAAAATCATTTACATGCTGGAATGTTTTAATTTCTAGCTTGATCATGGCAAGAAATCACTTGTGACCAGCATGCCTTCTAGGTTGTTCGACATTTTCTGATCCAAACTGAAAAATAGAGTAATTATCTAAGGCCGTGTTTATCAACTTTTCAGAAATTTAAACACGTTTCCAAACGCATTTCCAAACGCGTTTAAAAAATGGTGCGTTTATCAACTCGATTGCCCAAGTCGAAAAACTGGCCTTGTCACCGAAAACATGTGGTTTAAAGCCATTTCAAAACAGCTTTGCGTTTATCTCGCTTCTTTAAACGCATTTCTGGCTCAAACGCGTTTAGGATCGTGCAAATTTGCGTGTTTCAAAACAGCTTTCCGAACCCCATAATCAAAACACCTTTGTGTTTATCAAATCCCTGAAACGCGTTTAAAAAAAATGTAACGCGTTTGGAAACCTTAATTCTACCAAAAAAAGAGTTGATAAACACGCCCTAAGACTAGTCCCTGTCTCATTCTCCTCTTTTCTCAACCTGTCCCACATTGGGGGTGCCTGGAGAGGAACTTGAGAATGATTAGTCTACTGCAGCCAGTCCCCTTTATTGAATAGTTTGGTTTATTACTTTCTATGACTCGTGACAACTACAGATGGCAAGGAGGATAGGCTGACTCCTTCTGTTTGAGCCCACTTTCAGGCTTTTTCAATTAAGTGTCTTCTGTTTCTGTGATGGAAGGATTTGTGTCTTACAAAGAAATATGTCTTTCGTTTTCAAAAAAATGTATGCTATTTATTAATATTGAAAGATATTTATCTTCATCTACATTGTCATAAAGCTATATTCAACCCCTCAGATTATTTACTCACGGTTGACTTTCATGTATTTAAGCTAAACACATTGCTCTAAGAACCAATCATCTTTATTACAGTCCCATGTACAGTGTGTACAATTCATGCTATTGAATATTCATGCTGCCTTTATTATAGTGGTAAATGAATAAAAGTGCTGTCTGCTAGCCTAGGCCCAAGGCGATGGAGTGCATGGACACGGCCAAGGCTGTTCAACAACTATGTCTGGGGACAAAGACTATGCCCTCTCACCTCTTTGCTGCACTCTATACATGTATGTGTGTGAGAGAGGAGAGAGAGAGAGAGAGAGAGAGAGAGAGAGAGAGAGAGAGAGAGAGAGGAGAGAGAGAAAGAGAGAGAGAGGGAGAGAGCAAGAGGGAAGAGGGTGTAGTCTTGTTGTCAGACATGGATGTTTACAGAATCGGTTGTGTCCATGCACTCCAACACGTTGTCTTGCTGTCTGCTTTCAGTATGTATTGAATATTCATGCTGTCTGCCATGAGCATTGAATATTCATCCGTGTGCCTTAAACGTTGAATATTTATGCCGTCTGCCTTCTTCATTGCATACGTAGGGTGAGGCGGTGTGTGTACGGCACAGAGAAAGTTCGTTTACCTCCTACTGACGGCCTCAGCCCAGAGGTCATGCAGACGTGTGAGCAGTTCAAGAGGCACCACCTGGCACGGTGCCAAGACGCCATCGTCACTGACCTCAGGTATGTGATCTTAACTCCTCATGCGCCATGTGTGTATTGTTTTCAACAGTAATGTACACGAATCCCATAGAGACAAAGTTCGTCTGGCACACAAAGGGTTAAAGGGCATATACTGTACTGGGAAGACAAAAAGCCTTCAAAAGGTGATCGTGAGCAATCTTCCTGCCAATGGTCTTAGATTCATGTTTTGTCCATTTTAGAAACTTGCTGAAAGTTATTTGCTCTCAAATGATCCACATATGGAGTAATAAGTGATTAAATCACATATCCTTAAATTGTTCGGCCCGAACATTTTGAGGAATTGTGATTTAATAATTTATTACTTCAAATGTAGATCATTTGAGAGCAAATAACTTTCAGCAAGTTTCTAAAATGGACCATACATGAATTTGAGACCATTAGCAAGAAGATTGCTCATGATCTCCATTTGAAAGCCTTTTTGTCTTTCCAGTACAGTATATTCCCTTTAAAGGTCCACTGATAATGAAGTGTACTGACATCTGTTGATTCATGTTAGTATAGTATGTTTATTACAAAAGCAATTCCTGCTAATTTTTACCTTTGATGATGTCACGATAGGAATCTTGATCTCCAGAATCTTTTGGAGGCAGGGCTTAGCAGTGCTGAGAAAGGTGTCAAGAAATTATTAAAAAATGATTTGCATTAGATTTGCATACATAATGTAGAGCTGCCAAGTCTCCCTGATTTCGCAGGAGACTCCCTGAAAGTAGAGTAGTAGACCAATAATACTGCATTGGATTTCATCACATCACCCAATCTCCCTGATAAATTATTGTCATTAGATTGTATGCATTTGATAGACATCTCCCTGATTTCTGATGAAATTTCCCAAAATCTTCCTGATTGTTGAATATCAATGTTAGTAGCTCTGATAATGAGAATGGTCTATCACCTCACCAATGTTACATTTGCTTTGGAAGGTTTCGTATTTAAACTTCTGTGCTGTTTGTGAATAAATCACTTAAAAAATTAACCATATTTGGTATAGCAGCCTCTAAACAGTACCAGGATGATGTGTGAAGTGCATATTGTGTGTAATTGTTGGGGTTGACGTCAATAAAGGAAGCTTATGATAAATGTTTGATTTTGTTTCTTGGCCCTTACCCTGTACCTGTAGATATCACCTGCGCAACTACAGAAGAGTTTTCCACGGCTCAGACCTCGTCGACTGGCTCCTGGAGGTGGGCCTGGCGCCAAGCAGGATCGAAGCCACGACGTACGCCAAGCGGCTCCTGATTGGTCGAATCCTAGAACACACCCACCAAGAGCATCATTTCCATGACAACAAGCTCTTCTTCCGTTTTCTCCAAGACGAAGAGGAAAATGGCCAGAATGATTGGGACATAATTAGCGAAGAAAACATTAATAATGACAGGCTGGATGATAGTGAGACACCAAGCACATCAAGATAATACCTAATGAATCAACTTTTTTTTTATTAGAATCACGTCTGGACATTTCATACATGAAATACTATTTCTGAATAGGCTCTTCCAATGTTTGAGTTGCATGTCAAAACTTGTTTTCAGGAAAAAAAAGGACTGAAATAAAGAATAAAAGTATCATGTTTATTGTTTGAGCATGATGATGCTTAAAGTACTCTGGAACAGTGGATCCCATTTGTGACAGGAATTGCCTGAGACAGAATCCTGGATTGTGATGTCATGTGTGCTTGCTGTCAAGATAACCAGGTCAACGCCATCAGGGAAGAGAACGTTGCACGTGATGAAAACACAGACTCTGTTACGAGCGCTTGACACCTGTCTGTTACATTTAGAGAAGTTTTCAGTGCATGTTTTGGTTGAGTTGTGTTGTTCAGAGCCAGAAGTGTGCATAACTATGCAATGGTTGTGGTGATACCACTGCAGTCTGTTTTACATGAAGTCATGACCATTTAGGCGACTGTCAGTACATATTGTGAAGAAAAGTCTTGAGAATTTTAATCAGACAGTGATGTGTGTAAGAGGTTAAGGGTTTTATCCCAGTAGCAGCTACTTATCTTTGTCAGTAAGACATCCAATTGTGATTGCTACTCTTGACCCAGGAGAGAAATATGAACGTGATTCAATCCCTTGACTTTGCAGAAGGCAACCTAGGGCAAAGAAGATATATGAATGAGATATTGATGTACATGTCTGTTCAATCTATTTGCTTTAACATTATTTTCATGGGTAAGAAGGATATACTGGTGCCTATTATTTTTCTTCAGCATCCAATTTATTTAAGCTTTTCCTTCTTCTTCTTTTTGTGTTATGTTTTTTTTTGTCTTCATGTGTTACTATGGTAAATAATATGCATGTTCGGTCCCAATGCTAGTGTTACCAGTATTTCATAGAGTAATGAAGTGGTGTTGTCATATCAACATGTTTGTCAAGACAATTGGCTCTAAACAAACTCACTCCAGTGAGAGGTTTAGCTGTCCGATATTGTCTGTCGGGCTAGTTTCCGGCATTCCCAATAACAGTCCCAGTTGTGATCAATGCTGCTTGCTCTTCCCGTATTGTTTAGAGCCAGTTGTCTTGACAATAATGCTCAAATGACGTCACACTTCGATACTCGTAAATGCATATTTTGTGTGCAATCTTACTTTATCACTGTATGTGGTATTGTGTCAACGAACCTGCTTAACAGCATTTTTGTAATTAAATGATTGAAGTCTTTTTGTTGATATCAGATGTACAAACATAGCATCTGTTCATATTACAAAACCACCCTTTAATTTTATACCCTTCATGCAGCGGTCAATACACACAGTACTAGTCTTTTTAAATTAGAAAAGCTTGTCATATACTATAAATGTTTCTATGCCGGGGACGGTATTGGTGAAGAGTACACTTAATATTTAGAAACGTGTATTTTGATACATGAAATGTATTTTCTGAACAGGCTCTCATTTGCAACTATTAACTTTTTCAGCATTTATTTCAAATTGCTACTCTTGACCTAGGAGACATATGAAGGGGACCTGATTGAATCTAATACATGTACATCATTGACTTTATGCAGTGTTGACACTAATGACGCACGCTGGAGTAGAAAAGATGAGTAGATAGATAATGCTCATGCTTTTTCAGCATTACCTTTGGTTAGTAAGATATTCTCGTCTTTTTTCTTTATGTATAGAATGAATTATCACTAGCAATAAGGAAAGCCCCATCACTAGAATACATTAAATTAAAGATGGCCCGTTCCTTTTACAAACATCTGCAAACTTCATGAAAGTTTGCGCATATTTAGCATGTATGTTTGGGATACCAGTTGTGAAATTTTAAGATCAGAGGTACTATAACTCCCGTTGAATAAATGAAAATCTCGATTCTATATTTTGAAATAATAACTGTTTTCGTGGTACAAAAAAATAGAAAGCTTGATCAATTATCGAAGATTATTTCCACAAAACCGAATATTACTTTCAAAATTAGGTCTGCAAAAGAGACGGCCTAAAAACGTGTTTTGTTCATGTAGCATCTACATCACAGCATTGATGAGCTCTTGCAGTGAAGTAGAATATATCTAATATTGCACTTTATAGTGAATATATCATTTATCAGGTTCACCTTGGGTAAATTAAATATTGTTCTTTTCTACTTACATTTTTCTAAATTTTACTTGGGTCAAATGTTCACTTATCTCTACTTTATCAGATTTACCTCGGGTAAATATGATTTTTTTTTCCAGTTTCCTATTCTTGTTTACATGCAACTTCCAATCCATTTGTGTTCTATGCTACTAGACCATCATAGTTGCTCTGAAAGTATTCTGAGAAGTACTGTGCATTTTTTCTTACAAGAGAATATTACTCAAAACATTTACGTGTATTTAGTTTAGTAAACAAGTACATGTATCAGTTTAGGAAGTGTCCTTGTTTCGATGGAACCAATGGACAAGTTGCTCTAAACCCAGCCATAGGCGATCCCTTACAGAAAGACAACATAAAAGGCATCTTACGGTAACTTTTAAGGAGTAGTGATTTATTCCACACATTTGTGTCGTGGGCAAACACAACCAGCATGTTATAAGTTTGTATACTTTTGTGTCATTGAAGAGGAAACTCTTATGTGTGTGATCAATATAAAGTATTCTTGCCATTTCGTTTTCCCCACCTTTCTGTAGTATTATAAAGTTATTTGGTATCATGCATGTACATTTTAGAGCCATCTCTGTCAAGTCTTTAACTAAACATTGCCTTTCAATGTCCAATTGCAATTTTGTAATGTCATTTTTGTAATGTTATGGACATGCCAATTATGATGTTGATTATTTGTTTCAATTGTATTAATTTGATTTTCATCTGGGCGGTAATCCACTAATTTCTTGTTTTGATACTTTATTTAGAAGGGAATAGTGAGAAACTAATTTATGCAATAAATACATTTAAAGTATGTTACATTATGAATTTACTGATTTGTGTTTATGTTTATAATTTATTTATTCTTTTCAATCTTGATTTCTTTTATCTCCATCTTTCCTCTCCCTCTCTCCTCTTTTCCTTCTCTCTAACCCTATCATATCCTCCTCTATTCTTCTGCTTCTTTCTCCCTTTCCTCTCCTCCCAACTTTCCCCCTATCTTCTGCCACTTTCTTCACCCTCTCTTTTATCTCACTCTCTTCTCCTTGCCTTTGATCTCTCCTCTCCTTGTGATCTCCCTCTCTCTCTTCTTCCACTCTCTTCTCACCTCCTACATTTCTTCCTCTTTTCTCCCTCTCTCCTTTCTCCTTCCCTCCTCTCTCTCTCTCTCTCTCTCTCTCTCTCTCTCTCTCCTCACTCTCATTTCCTCTCTCCTCTTCCTCCCTTCTTCCTCTCTCTTCTCCATCATGTAAAATATGACACAAAAACATTTTCATGTATTTAAATATGAATTGCACTTTATTCATTACGAGGCATAATGTATAACAAACACAACATATCATTAAAAAAAAAACACATACAAACAATATACAATAAAGGCAAGGAATACAATTGGTCATAGTTACAGCCTAAATCGTGGCAGAACCATATAGCCATCATCACTGATGTTAACATTTTGTTAAATTTCAACACATTTTTCTCCATTTTTGAGATGATTCCATTGATTGTAGGTCCAGTAGTCTTTAAAGTTGATATTCATTGATTTTAAATACGGTTGAATTTGATATCATTGTAAAGTTTATGACTTGACAATCATTATAACGCTAATCCCAAAATTTAAAACAAACCAGGAGCGCAGAAATATCCAAACAAAAACTACTCAAATTCCCTTTCGAAATCTGCCCAATTTACGTCCCGTAAAATAGGCCACAATGCATTGACGTAACTGAATGTCCATGATTTCATTTGACAATCGGTCATGTGCAGCTTTCATGTACGTACCGAACAGCAAATTACGTTTCGCGAACAACTATTTTTTAGACTTCAACAATGGATGAGTTGGACCTCAATTTAGATTTTGAAATCGACAATTTTGAAGAAGAACTTGAAGACGAGAGTATTAGCTCTAGTAGTGGACCAGATAGTGAAATCGATGAAGGTGAAGTGGGAGCATTTGATGATGAATCAAACGCTCCTCAGGCTCAAGCTGCAAGTACGAATGGTGTTGTTACGGATGCTGTAGAGATTGCTTACCGGCATGAACCAGAACCTGAACTTCCAGAAGATGTCGATCTCGATCTACAAATGGAAAACTACAGGGATGCTAGGCCAAGGGGCAACCAGGATCATGCCAGGCTTGATCCAAACAGCACCGAAAATTGGTATGTAGTTGAAATGATTTAGACTAGAGGGTATTTATTTTTTCCAAAACTTAGTGCGCGAGTTTGCAATAACCGTGGGCCCGATCCGTGCAGTAGCTCAGCGTAGCCGTAGCAGTAGCGCTAAAGTCGAGCTAGCTACCGGTCGGCCGGGACGAAACAGAAAAAAGAACAGGACTCGATTGTTCTGTCAACAATCCTGATGAAATTGTAATCATGGAATGCGAATGCACCAGTAAGGCTATACCGTACGATATGCAGTCGCGATATGCATGGGCTATAATGACGTAAACGTGCGTGCATAATCGTACTGCAGTATGTATGACGTTGAACGTCAACAAATCTTTCGAGAAAAATATAAATGGGTCTATAGAGTGTTTGATATCTAGATTATATTATCTCAAGTCTTCTATCAACATTATTTGAGATATCCGTAAGCCTTAATTGAAAGGTCGTTAGATGGCATAACCTCTACAAAACGTACAAGTGCAAGAAAACTAACTTTTCCAAACGACAGCTCGTATTAAATTCAGTAGACTCGACTTCGTATTTCAATGTAAAACCTCCCGATGAAGGTCAGAATGCATTCATATGCAAAAACTATTAATTTAAAAGAAATACGAGAATGAACAAAATTAGTTCGCAAAATCAACAGGTAGAATTACTTTGGCTACATGGCAGTGTTTGTTGAAGGCATGCTGAATTATTGTCCAACACCAGCATTAACCTGTAACTCATACCCCCAAATCTTAATATCAGAAAGATGTAATACATAGATTTTATTCTTTTTTTACTCCAGATATCACCATGCTAGCACAATACCTTGAAGCAGGGGACCTTGATGCAGCCATGGCAATACTTAATCATCCCACGGTGACTAACGTGACATTATCAGAAGTCTTGACCACCACATCAAAGAACACAAGGTTGACAGCCCAAGTGCTCTCAGTCAAGAAACCTACATAGATTTTATTCTTTTTTACTCTAGATATCACCATGCTAGCACAATACCTTGAAGCAGGGGACCTTGATGCAGCCATGGCAATACTTAATCATCCCACGGTGACTAACGTGACATTATCAGAAGTCTTGACCACCACATCAGAGAACACAAGGTTGACAGCCCAAGCGCTCTCAGTGAAGAAACCTAAGCCCAAGAAGTTCCAAAAAGATGGCAACAAATTTTCCAAAGTAGAAAAACAGTATGACTGGCTTGTTCTCCTCAGGTAAAAACATAACATCCGGAAAGGCCCGTGTCATTACAGCGTGTACACCGTGCACGCGTGAAAAAAACATGTAAAAACGGTTGTTTTTCATAGAAGGACGATGTACGTGCATTCATTGAAAAGGGTATCAAAATCGCCAGTATCACGAAAAAATGGTATACTTTTAATGGAATGTTAACTACAAAAGGGTATCTTTTCAATCTTTAATACTTGTTTAGGGTATTCTGAGATCAACTTTCAATTACGTGTTTAGGGTCCATTTTGAAAGTTCATACATGCACATGGTGTATACTTATAATGACACTGCCCCCCCCCCCCCCCCTTACCCCTGGGCATAACATTCCAACTACCAACCAATTGTAATCATATCTTTATGTTTTGTTTTTTTGTTTTTGATGATGAAATTTGGTTACATTGGTGTTCTTTATAACGAGAGTGCACTGTAAACAAGAACAAGCTTTCATCACTTGGAAATGAACAACATGTATTTCTTGAAGCGAAGACCACGCTAAGTTGCAAAATAGTGTGGGAATGGACAACAAGAATATAAGCTTTCATCATTTGAGATGAAAACATGTATTTCTCATTGAAGAAAAGATCACGCTAGGCGCTAAAATGGCGTAGGATTGGATGAAGAAAATAAGCTATGATCACTTTAAGATGAGGTAAAAATATTTGTCAATCAAGAAAGACCACGCTATGTGCAATGATATTATGTGACTGGATAACAAGAACAAGCTTTCATCACTTGGAGATGGAACACATGTATTTCTTGATAAAGAAAAGACCACGCTATGCGCTAAAATGGCGTACGACTGGATGAAGGGAATAAGCTTTCATCACTTAAAGATGAGGATAATATATTTGTCAATCAAGAGAAGACCGCCCTATGTGCTAAAATAGCATTGGGACTGGATAAAGCGAACAAGCTTTCATCTCTTGAAGATAGAGAAAATATATTTCTTAATGAAGAAAAGACCACGTTATGTGCAAAGATCATATGTGACTGGATGAAGGGAATAAGCTTTCATCACTTAAAGATGAGGAAAAAATATTTGTCAATCAAGAAACACCACGCTATTGTAACAAAATTGGTAGAGCTGTAGGAGCTGGTGTTTATACACACACCGGTATTGCTGTGTGGATAAAGAGTTGGGATGCACGCACTCACATGCCTAGGGCAGTTCGCTGTGTGTGCTGTGATACACATACTGTAGGTATACCCTAAGGACTGTGCAGTGTCAGCGGAACAACTACGGGGGAAGGGTATATAGAATTTGTGTGTAGGGGAAAGGGAGAGTCTCGCTCTTGCCTTCGGAGCGAACACTTGCAGCTGTAGCCCATGCTCCTCGGTTTCCCTTATCAGTACTTCTAGATAAAAGTGTAATTGGTTCAGCTAGGTACTGACTACGGTAGTAAACCCGAAGTGTACTCTCACCATCTACGTATCGCTGCTCATCAGTCAATAAAGATCTACTTTCATGGTACGTACATATCTGGTGTTACTTTCTCATTTGTGGAGTATTAGTTGGAAACAAGAGTGATAATGAACTCTCTAATGGTGCATGGGATGGATGAAGAATGATCGATGAATGCTCAATGTGATTGTGATGTGCCCTGAACAGGATACACAGGCGGCCCGGTCTCGTTACACTATGTGCAAAGATAGTATGTGACTGGATGATAAGAACAAGCTTTCATCACTTTGAGATGAAAACATGTATTTCTTGATAAAGAAAAGACCACGCTATGCGCTAAATTGGTGTAAGACTGGATGAAGGGAATAAGCTTTCATCACTTAAAGATGAGGATAATATATTTGTCAATCAAGAAAAGACCACGCAATGTTGCAAGATAGTGTGTAACTGGATGACAAGAACAAGCTTTTATCACTTAGAGATGAAAAACGTGAATTTATCAAACAAGAACACCTTTTGGGCAAAGGTTGCATGGGACTGGATGAATGGAACAGACTATCATCACTTGGAGGTGAAAAATATGTATAAATTTATCAATAAACATTGATCTGTTTTAGTTTGTTTATTTTACCAATTGTTCAAATGGGAGAAAGGAAAGACTAGGCAGAGAAATTGGCAAGACTAGGAGGTAAAATGGCACAATGTCAATGCATCAATTGATACAAGGCCACTGTGTTTGGCAGGGGCAGCACTGCAGCACAAGGGTGAGTATCATTGCAACTGTTATGAAATATGAAATAAAATATAAAAATTGATTGTTTTATGAAATGAAATATATATCATTACATATAAAAAGGTTTTATTAATGAAAACAACAAATCAAAGAAACAGCTTGCCGACAAGATACAAAACACTTTTGCTAGTTCGGTAAGTGTTCCATATAAATATGGAATCAAACTGCTCCTTAAACAAGTGGAACTGAATTTGCAGGTGGTTGAGGGGGGAAAAAAAGTTGTACCTCCATGCAGCAGGATTGATTGTAAAACAAGGGTTGTCATAGAGCAGGTGAATGGAAGTGGTAAAACAACTTTTGCTGCCTCCTGGGACATGGCATGCAGATGGCTCCAGAGAGAGTCTGTGATGTCATCACGGCCTGTGCAGTCCTGTTTAACATCAGCAAGGACCTCATGGAGAGGGAGGAAGATGTGGTCGAACTAGACCAAGGCCCTGGGCAGGTTAATCTGGAGGGACTCAATCCAACAGGAGTTGCAATGAGAAATGAAATCATGCATCAGAGCTCCCAACATCTCAATTAGAAAGGTAGAAGCTTGTGTTATGTTTAAGGGGAAAAAAAACACAGAAGTGGTTGAAACGTAAAGATAAGGATGACAACAAAGATATCATCCTGAAGTCCATCGCACTTGGAAGTGCAGAAAGGAGATCAGAGAAAAAGAGGAAGCAGAATTATGAAGAGAGTGGGAAACGAGTAAGAGAAAAACAGTCAGAGTTATCAGAAAAAGAAAAGGGAGAAAGAACGAGAACAGATTAAATCACTAATGCAGTTGTTGACCATGGTTTGTGCAGAAAACTGGGCAAGAGTGGTCCCCACCATCCGGCCAATTAACTCCCCCGCAGTGCTGGCTCACTGGAGAATCTTAGCGTTCTTGCTCAACCAACTCTCATCAGCCCAAATACAAGAATTGTATGGGCTGGAAGTACAGGGAACCCACTGTACTGACCCCACCCCTGTGGATGGGGAAAGCGCGACAGTGGAGCAGCCTACGCAGTCCACATCACTTGTCTCTGTGGGGGCAGTGGCTGGGGACACTACTACTCTGGGAGCCAATACCCTCACGGTGCTGGCCCCGAAAATTTCATTCAACCAAAATTTCATTCAACCAAAATTCATTCGATATTGAAAAAATGGTGCACCTGTACGTACGTACAGAGTACGGCGTATGACTACATTGTGCGCATGAGATATGCGATATATGAATGCTTAGACTGCGCTCGCAGTACGCACATTCCCCTCATCATGGCGCATCCCCATCCATCTCATCCGAATGGTGATCTCCTTGAGCAAATTCACCAAAGTGTCCGAACTCTGACGGAAGCTCTTTCGAGTTGGCAGAGGCAACCGTCAACTTCAAGATCAAGATCAACACCAAGGTCCACGGCCGTGACGTCTGCCTCTGCCACCTCTGGGGACGCGGAGTCAGGCACCAGGCCAGGTACTGCAACCCTGTGGATGGGGAAACGCGACAGTGGAGCAGCCTACGCAGTTGCTGGGGACACTACTACTCTGGGAGCCAATACCTTCACGGTGCTGGCCCCTGAAGTAACGGTGGAACATCGTAACATCGTAAATTTCTGCGACCCGGAGCGGTTTACGGAACCCCTATTCGAACGCTCCTTAACCAAGTGGAACTGAATTTGCAATTGGTTGAGAGAAAAGCTAAAAAAAATGTAATTCGATGGAACAGGATCGATTGTAAAACAAGGGTTGTCATAGAGCAGGTGAATGGAAGTGGTAAAACAACTTTTGCTGCCTCCTGGGACATGGCATGCAGATGGCTCCAGAGAGAGTCTGTGATGTCATCATGTCCTGTGCAGTCCTGTTTAACATCAGCAAGGACCTCATGGAGAGGGAGGAAGATGTGGTCGAACTAGACCAAGGCCCTGGGCAGGTTAATTTGGAGGGTCTCAATCCAACAGGAGTTGCAATGAGAAATAAAATTATGAATCAGTACTTCTCATAAACAAGAATACTACTGAGCAAAACGCTCTGCCCAGGCCAGATTTATGGCATTCATCAAAAAAGTTAAATGTGGAGCCTCGCATTTAAAAACTCAACATTTGTAGAAGTGAAGATACATTATGACACCATTCAAGTTACATAAATTTCACTTCAACCTTGGAAAAATTACATGATTTTTTTTAGCTGGATGCTGGATGAGCCCTTCATCATTGAATTTTTTTTAACATGAACTTTAGTGAGATAAGGTCTGATTTCTATGTATAAAATGGGTCAATGTTCATTATAAATTCCATCCATTCTTTATTCTTTATTCTTCAATTTTCCATTGTTTTGAGACAGGATGGACCGAGGGTTACGTATACAGACGCCTAAGTCCAGGCCATAGCCTCTTACATACGCGAAAACTACAGGGAATTGTTCCCATGCACTGATAAACCACATGTAAGTATCACTTTATTGTAGAAACCATGGCATCATTTAATCCAAGTACCAGTTTAATTCATATGCAGACAATGATTATTCCAGGATTCTTACTTTTCCCAATATTTAAAAGAAATTTTATTGTTGCTATCAATTTTATGTCAAAATTAAAGAAATAATCATCCAGAATTGAGTTTTGTTTGATGAAAGTCTACCTTTCAGACTAAAGGACGAGTTGCGGAGGCATGTTACAGGGCAGCTACCACTTTGATGAGTGGTGGTCTGCCCATTTCTAATGCCAAGAAGGCCCCTGGTGTGCACGTCCAAGACCTATGGCACAAGATGGTGTCGAGGGCGAAGAAGTACCAGGATGACCACATTGATGAGTGGTGGTCTGCCCATTTCTAATGCCAAGAAGGCCCCTTGTGTGCACGTCCAAGACCTATGGCACAAGATGGTATCAAGGGCCAAGAAATACAGAGATGACCGTTCACTAACAGGTAAAACACTGACGTATTTCAGGAACCTTGGTTACATTTTGAAATTATTGAATGCCCTACATATTAAAATATAAAGCGCTCAATCCAAAATTACGAGAGGGGGCTCTTTTGTGACATCTTCTCTCTAAATTCATGGTTTTGTAAAAGGATGATGATCAGGGTTAAGCTTGTGTCTCTGTTTTTTCCAACCATGTACTTTTCTAGCAAGAAAAATTGTGAACGGCGTGGGACAAAAATTGGACTTACAGTACAGTTTGAACTTTGAACTCTGAATTGGGTCTCGCACTGTCGTATATCATGACACTTTGAATGCCCGTCGACAATATATACTATACATGTCCAGTTGTAACAATTTGTTTTTTCCTTGTGAATTTATTCATCGTAGGATTTTAGGAAGTATTGGTTCATGTAATATAGAATAAGATACATGAAATACAAAAATTCTATGCTTGTTGATGAAATTGATTGATCATTGGAACCTTTGTAACGTTGTATCCTATGCAAATTTGATTACTGTTTGCGCCAATTAGAACGCTGTTCATGTTTAATTGAATAAGATTTTCCTAAAAGTCAATCACATGTTGAAATCAAATGGACCTTGAATATTTGCTAAATAATTTTGATCGACATTGACAATTGATTTCACATCAGAATGAAGGAACTATCATTAATCCCAACGATAAGTTCATGAAGTTAGCTGGAAAATCCTGTAAAAACATGAATTCATTTCAATAGGTGGTGGCCGTTGACCCAGATTTCATCAGCGCCATGAAATGGTCCTGGAGGTGCTCCCTGAGCCAGCCTGCATGGGCTTTCTTGGCCTGGAGAGTGAAGGCGGAAATTTAATTGCTTTAGTGAGTAATCATTTTCTAATGCTTCACTTTCAACTCTTCTGTCATTCACATATTTCATGTATCCTCTGTACATTTCTTCTTATTTTCTTACAATGGAAACAGAAATTGATGAAATTGATTGATCATTGGAAACTTTGTAATGTATCCTGTGCAAAATTCATGACTGTTTGTGCCAATTAGAATGCTGTTTTCCTAAAAGGCCAAGACGTAAGAGAAAGGAGAATTCTCAACTTCAAGCTGATCAAACAACCCGTGATGGCTTCCAGCGTCCAACGAACCCGTACCGCCCCCCTCCATCTCCGCAGCTCCCACCCCCAGCACATCCCAGAGCCGTTACCATCAACCATTCCGTATGTCCAACTGCAGTTGCACCTATTACAAACATCTACCCGGACTGTCCCCATACAAGCCCCACCAAGCCTGTGTGTGCATTGAAAGAAGCTTGGACAACGCAAGAGGAGAAGGCAAAAGGAAAGAAAACAGCACAAAAAAAATGCAAGAAGGTACATGCTCTGCAAATATTTTTAGTACATTGATAAAATGCAGTGCATATGCTATATGGGTACCCTACTTTTTGTCATATTTCCCGGACACCGTCCGACTGTTCAACCCTTTTATTAATATTCTTAGTTGCATTGCAAAGCAACATGTGATATTACATATGTCAAAATACTCTGATTTACTGACTTAAAGGCAGTGGATCTCATTTGCAAACATTCCTGCCGACAAGGAAAAGAAATCCCATGCCCTCTGGCTATTGATGAAGGGCATGTTTATGAAATTTTGGCTCAATAATTACCTAGAATTTGAAAAGTGTGAAAGAAAAACAATAGCCATTTAAGGTATGTTGCATGGTAGGATTTTTTTCTCGCGAGAAACAAATACAAATCAGTCTAATGGTCACTATAAGTCCATCTACACTTTCTAGCTCCTATATTTGTATGTTGCAAAAGGTTGCTAAAGGTTCCCAGATGGCATATTCATCTAAATGGCATTATATTGGCACAATGTTAATTTTAAGGCATGCAAGAGAGATTCCACCCGAATGTTTTCATTGCAGTCAATAATGTAGGCACTACGGTACATCAGTAATAGGTTCAGGGTTCAATTAGTGATGATTCCTGCTGGGCATTGCTCAGCAAGATAACTGAGGAGGAACTTCAAGAGGTGGGAGGCCTCCTAGCCAGCATCATCAATGGCATGATTACTGAAATAGATTGGCAATTGGCATCTCAACTTCAAGGTATTTCTTATTGAAGAGAAAAACACACTGTGTGCTAAAATAGCGTGGGACTGGATGACAAGAACAAGTTTTTATCACTTGGTCATGAAAACGTGTAATTCTTTATAAAGAAAAGATCACGCTATGTGCTGAATTAGTATGTGACTGGATGACTAGAACAAGTTCTCATCACTTAAAGATGAAGAAAAGACATTTGTCAATCAAGAGAAAACCACACTATGTGCTAAAATAGCGTGGGACTGGATGACAAGAACAAGCTTTCATCACTTCAGATGAAAAACATGTATTTCTTCATGAAGAAAAGACTATGCTTTGTGCTAAAATAGTATGTGACTGGATGACTACAACAAGCTCTCATCACTTAAAGATGAAGAAAATACATTTGTCAATCAAGAAAAGACCAAGATAGTGTGTGACTGGATGATTAGAACAAGCTTTCATCACTTGGAGATGAAAAACATGTATTTCTTAATAAAGAAAAGACCACGCTATGTGCGAAGATAGCGTGGGACTGGAAAGTAATAAAGGAGATACTCAAGGATGATGAGTTTCTGAATGCCACTGCTGGCTTAGTGTCAAACGCTGTTGATACCAGAACGGCTGACTTGAAATCCAGCATTGAAGAACAAGGTGGCGTCATTCACAAAATCCAGTGCAAACTCGATGCTTCTCAACTGGAAGTAAAGGTTGCGTGGGACAGGTTTAAAGGAACAGACTACTATCACTTTGAAATGAAAACATGTATTTGTCAATCAAAATTGCTGCGCAGTGCCATATTTGTTTACATGGAAAAAAATAAATTGTCGTCATTTTTAAAGTAATAATTACGACCATTATGTCTTCAATGGAATGTTTGTTATCAGTGAGCTATGAAATGTCTCTCCTTCATAAAATCCTATCTTCTTTTCAACTTGAGCAATTACTTACATAAATCGCATCTACCTCAATTAATTCGAAAATTTCCAGATCCCTGCGATGATGGTATAGGAGCTCTGCCAAGATTTAACCATTTTTAACTACTTCTATCCTTTCCTTTAATGTTATCATTATTTAATCATAATTTATCGATATCATTGAACATGAATATCACAAATAAGACAAAGGCTATTAACGCAAGACAAGGTCTATCCCTGTAATATGGCAAAAACGGATACTAAACGGCAATGATGATGATAATGATAAACAAAGTGCTGTCAATCATTTTCGGCAAACCACGTATATTCCTCGTCAAAAAGAGCTTGATACTGATGTTGGTCTCCATCACAACGAATCATCTCTTTGTCTTCTTTTTTCTCCGCTTGCCGCCTTGTTGATGCTGTGTGGATGCTGTATCAGGAAGACAGAGAAAAAGCAACCTCTTATAGGACTAAGGTATTTTCAGAGCAAAGCTGATCATCAATCAGCTATCAAATTAGCAATGCTGCTTTGTCAAAGTCAGATTTTTAACATGAATAGAACATTAAATTCATTATAAATCAAGTCATCAACATAACGTCAAAAACAAAATTCAGCGCAATAATTTTGCCAATTTGAAGAGCAAAAGCATGATTTCAACCTTTCCAGTGCATTGCCAACTTGAAGATTGGCACAGATGTGGGCAGTAATGTATTGCAGTAGGGTGTGGGCCCAGTGGGATTTGAACCTAGGATCTTGAGTGCAGGAGCCCTAACCACTACGCATTCTCCTCTACATCTTGATACAGAAAGGAACTTAATAGCAATTTGTATGAGAGTCTGCATATTTTGCGAGGAAATCATGTTCTTTGTTTGATATCTTTGTTTAATAATTAGATATGTTTAACAATTAGACAGTTTATTTAATAATTAGATATTTTGTGTCATTTTTCCTTTAACTTGAGGCAGCTTGTGTGGGTCCACATACCCCCGGGCAACAGTGAATGACTTCACTTTTGTGGACCCTGACCCACACGCTGTCTCTTTCTGTCATCTTTATTCTATTGCATTGTGTCCTTTGTTTTGTTATCCTTGTATTTTCTTATGATTTTGTTGTATGTAATGTTATTTTCATAGCCAATGAATAATGATAATAATAATAATAAACAAGATCACTCACGGTGCTTGAAGTTGGCTGGACAAGGACGGAAGGTGAGGGGGACGCGGCCCCTCCACCTCTCGCTCCGGTACGGGGCACTGGGGTCTAGGGGCACCCAGGGAATTGTGGGAGGAAGTGATGTCATCAACTTGCTAGCCTGGTGCGCGGCATGCAGATCATATGATGCTCTATGGAAAACAATGAATTAATGAATTTTCCCACAATGCTTTATCTTTGTGCTCATACATTTTGCAAAAACAGCATAATAGAAAATTTTATTTGAATAATTGCAAAAGAATTCAGAGGAGACTAGTCAAATTAATTTTGCAAAGGTTAGATGGTAATTAGACAAATAGAAGGGAAGAAAGGTAGGATTAGCTCTATGCCATGAGAATTGGAATGCCAATCTCAATAAAATGTAAGTGAAATAACAGTACCTAAACACTAAAACACTATGACTACACACCCTTTCAACTGGACACATTCATATATAACAATAATCCAAATGATTGTATATCTGTATTACATTCCCTTTTTTATATCTGGCAATTTTGAGAGAATGGCAATATCTGAGTGATTTAACTGCATTTTTTATTTAAAGAGAGCAATGTGTAGATTGATGCTGTGCAATTGCTGGCTATGCAATTTCAAAATAGCCCGGACTATATAGGGTTAAATGAAAAGAAACAGTGAGAACTACTCACCTGACATTCTTGGCAGATGGATCCATGCACTGGTAGATGCAAACGTGCGCATCCCCTGGTCTATGGCGCAGGAGGAACATTCCCACGCCCAGACTGGCCACTTTCATCAGGATATGGTACAGCATCTTCATGCACATCCCAGGGCTGATGGAAGGATTGTTTTCAAACAGATGGCCAATGAAACTCAGACATTTAAATACATGTGAATGTAATAACACGTTACTACGGAGTTAAGGGCAAAGTTGTGACTACAGGTTGTTAGTCACACTGAAAATATCAACAGTACATCTCTTTCAAGAGTGATCATGCTGATCAAACTTGGAGATCTCTGCCAATAGACCATTTTTGTTTTGTATGCAAATGTTATTCACATTATTTAAATCATATGTTGGTAGCCCAAAGCTTATCAGAGATGTTGTTGAGGAGCAAGAACTAATTTATTCAGAATGTGTTCCACCCATTGAAAATGGTTTACACAATACATGTGAATGTAATAACGCGTTGCTACGCAGTTAGGGGAAAAGTTGTGACTACGAGACAGGTCACACTGAAAATATCAACAATACATCTCTGCCAAGAATAATCATACTTTTTTTTTTAGCACTGTATTTAACCTGTTGAACATGTATTTTAACAAGATGCTCCAGGAAAAAGGCAGTTTATTATAGGGGATGGCGGATTCTAAACACAATTTATTCACTGATTCTAGATAAATGTAACAATTTCTGTATTGGGTCAATACACCAGTTCATAGTTAGCTCTGGAGCAAGTTTGGTCACTATGACCTTTCCCTTTTTCATTAGGATAAGCAGTTGATTAATATATCATTTCAAAAGGAGATGTTACGTAATGTGCTTACCCGACATAGCAATTTGCGATATTCAACCTCTAATAAAGGAACCATCTCAAAACAGGTGACAAGAATAGTAGGCTACGGTCTGTGAACAATTGGGAAAGCTTCTATTACATTGTTTATTGTAAACTAATTGTTGTCGTTTGGCCTGTTGTCAAATACCCCATGATTGAACACCTTGGTGTTCTTTTATAAATTGGATAACAAGCATATTCTAAAATAACTTATTAATGATGATGCTAATCTCAGTGATTTAAAAACCAACAAGCTGGTTTGTTCACTATGACCTTCATCTGCTCATGCGCAAATTGTAATTACGAACTGGCTTATTCAGTTGAGATGTGATAAATACCTGAATGTTTGCTGAGCCTGGATGATGGCTGAGGTATCTAAACTCTCCCAGCTCAGGATCTCAGAGGTTCTAGAATCTACCCTCCCTGTAAACCAAGCACAAAATGTCACATCACACCAAATTGAAAATTCAGAAAAAACAAGCCTCTTCTCCACATTTTCTCTTCAGCTGTGCTTCCTTAGAATGTTCGAGTGTGCTTTGAAGACTAGTGTCATTAACATTTGCTTCCCTAGAAAAAACAAATATACTAACCACTAATGACACAGCTGTATCATGCATATCGTAGGTATATGTGGATCTACATCCTTCTACGGTTACTACCAATTTGCAATCAATGCGAGCTTGAACAAATTCCAATGCACAAATAATATTTAACAAGGTAAGAAATGAAATCAACCCTACTGACCTCAAACAACCTTTGACCCAGGTTTAGGTACATGTGGATCTATATAAATCCTTATAAGGTTACTCCCAATCTGATATGAATGTAGGCTTGAACAGCAAGATAAGATATAAAATCAACCCTTCTGACCTCTAATGACCTTTGACCCAAGCCCTGGGTAAGGTCGCTAGCGATCTGGTCATAGGTACATGCAGATCTATACCCTTCTAAGGTTACCACCAATCTGCTCTCAATGCAGGCTTGAACATGATCCAATGCACAAATACCCTTTAAGAAGATAAGAAATGACATCAACCCTACTGACCTCTAATGACCTTTGACCCAGGTCGCAGGTACATGTTGAGCCAGGCACGGGTAAGGTCGCTAGCCGTCTGCATCTCCAGGCCTAGGCCTGTTTGGTACTCTGTCTTGGCTACCACACTCACCATCTCACCCTGAAAGTTATAGAAGGGAATCCGTTGATTTTGTTAGGAATTAAAGGGAAACCCCATACGTGTGTTGCTTTTAATAAAAGCAGAAATATTAAAGAAACAAATTAGTGGAGGTTTGACAAATATCTGTGGAAGGATAACAGAGTTATGAGATTTCAAAGTTTCAATTGTGTGATATCACTTGTGAGGTACTCTGCTACAAGTTGGGTACTATTTTTTTTCCGCTCATTTCAATTTCCTCAAAAGGATGTCTATCATTATACACATGGTTTTAAATACACACCTCCATGGAAAAAAAAAAAAATCCTTTATCAAAACCTAGAAAAACAAGAGTTTATAGAATCAAACAGCACGCACCACATGGGAAAGCAGCTCGCAACTAATGTCACAAACTTAGATTTAATGATGATACTGCTAGGTGGATTATGGGATGAATTTCCCTTGTCATGCAATATGGAAAATTGACCACAGCCCACTTGATAGAACCAGGGAGGTGTTACGAAGGAGTAGAAACTCGAGCATAATATATTCAAACATCTGTATGGGTTCTAAAGCGTGCTCATGAATGCCAAAAGCATTCCATAATCATGACAATGCTTTGATGTTCCATGTGCCGTGCCGACATTTAGCTGATGTCAACTTGAAAAGAAATTTCTTTAATTTCCCATTTGTCTGTAGACGTTTTGTTTTTGACAAATTTGTTTGCAAACTTTAAGGAAGTTAACGGCAGATAATGACAGATCCTTTACTCTGCTTTTGTTTCGAAAAGTATTGAGGAATCATTAAAAATCGGACATATAAGCTATTTTTATTACTTACAAAATTGGCCAATTTCTTCACTTTCCGACAACTTGTGCATCTGGGGGATTCAACCACTCTCAAAATGATATATTAAGCTGTGTATTATCATTAACGGCGTTTGTGTGTGTTTGCGTGAAACAGAGATATTTCACTTGAAAAACTTGTTTATTTGTGTTTGCTGATACCTGTTATGCTCATGGAAGTATTAACAGAACGGGACAAGCGAAATGAGACTGTAAATTTCTTTTGTCCTCTCCGAGAAGCCGTTGCCACACAATCATATTCATAATTGTTCAAACACCTGAACAGCACCTGTTGAGAACACATAACTTTTCAGCGGCTTGGCACATGGGTTCAAAGGAAGAAAGTTGCTTCATATCCTTCCATAACACATCCCTGATAGAACCAACATATTACCTGCAATAAGCCGTGATTCTTGTGATGTAGCAGAAGCCTCAATCTGCCAAACTTCCAGAGGCTGTACGAGTAGTTCCCCTCCTCAGGTGGCTCCAACCCCAGCCCCTCATTCCCTGATCCTTGTATGCCATCGTCATGGTTCATACCCACGGCATGACCTTGTGTGTGACCTTGAGGTTCCTGACCTTGGCGTTGACCTTGAGAATGCTGCAGCAGGACACTTGGGTTGGACTTTTGCCTGGTGAGCATCTTCTCCTGAAGTCTCATGATCTCGTCGATCGTCGACTCGGTCTTGCTCTTCTCTGCTTGATCCTCCACTTTCTTCCTTACCTCCGTCTTTGGTGGGCTGACCTTCTTCTTCACGGTGCTCCTCTGTTTGATAGGGTGTTTTTGCCGTTCAGCCGTTCTTTCTTTGACCGTGCTGCTTGCTTTGTTCTCTCCACCTCCCACTATCACATCAGTCTCTTTCACACTGATCTTCTCTCTTTGCGACATGACGTCTGCAGAATTCCTTGCACTTCCTCTTGTCCTTAGACTCATACCCAGTTCTGTCTGTGCACCTCTTTTCATCTTCACCGCATCCTTCTCTGACTTGCTTCCATCTCCAGCACTACTATCTTTATTGGCAGTCACGTTTTCGTAATCCATCAATCCTTTTTTCACACTGCCATCAGTGCTTGTTTCAATGTTCGTCTTCGCTTCAACGTCCTTCATTGCTCCATCATCGTCTTTCCTTTCCCCATCACTCTTTCCAGAACCTGTTCTCTTGGCAGCCTCATCTGGTTTGGGGTACTTCCTCGGTCTCCCGCGTCTCCTCTTCACAGGGACGGCCTCCTCAGCTTTGGACTCGTCCTGACTCGCTTTCTCCTCGCTTGAGCTCTGTTTCCTGATGCGAACACTCCGCCTCGTTGCCATTCTCTCGACCGGACCCTTGTCCACCCTCTCCTCCGTCTCTGTTTCTCCATTTCTCCTCGGTGCTCCTGTTTCCATTGCAGGCACTTCATCACATTTCCCAACTTCTTTCTCACCGATTTCGATGTCAGAGTGATCGCTCCTTTCCTTTTCTGTACTCTCATGTCTGGAGATGTCTTCTTTCTTGTCTCTTTCAGTATCCATTTTAGTTGCTGTACCAGTATGGTTCTCTGCATTTGTGATTCTTTGCAACTCAGCTTTTTGCGGGCTCTTTTTTTCATGCATCACAATCATCAGCTTCCCTTCATCGTCACTGCTACTTGCACTGGAGAATCTCATTCTCACAGCTTTCAAGTCCTGGCAAGCCACACTCCTTTCTGTTTTCTTTTTCTCCGTCATCATTTGCTCTTGTTGTTGAGTCCTTGGTAGCACCCCATCATCTTTATCTGCTGCCAACTGCTTGACGTTTGTGAAATCCTCGCAATCAGCATCATTAATCACACTCTGAGACAGTCTCCTGACATGCACCTTCACAACACTGACCTTGGATGTTGATGCGTTCTCCTCAAACCTCTCTGTATCGCCAGCATCACATCCTCCAGATGTTTCCACAGCAACCGCATCGACTGCATCCTTTGAAGGATCCTTCACAGCAGAAATGTTCCCCTCTCTCCCTTCTAATTCCTCCCCACAGACATCTGAAAAAGTGGTCCTTATCCTTTCAGGAGAACCGGCTTCTACTGAGCTCTGAGAGAGCAGAGCACTTTGTTCTTTTTGAGAGTTCTGCTGGATATTCCCTATCTCCACCTCATTGTTCTTTTTATCAACATGCTCCTCAGAGTCAGGGAGTACTTTCATTTGCATTTCCATTCTACTTCCATCCTCCAAACCTCCTTCTCCCTTTCCTTCCCCTCTCCTGTCCAAGGACTCCAGTTCTGTTGCTTTGAAATCATCATCATCCGCCACATCTTGCTTCACCAGGACATCCATGGGTTCAACGGCGGGACACTCGCTACCAAACGTCTCTAAATCCACCAGGGACGCTGCTCCAAACTCGTCTTCCTCAACCTCCTCATCTCCCTCACCCATCTCCATGACAGAATTCTCGACCTTGTCTCTATCTGCAACCTCAAGATATTGGTCTCTGGAGTCTGTCGAGAAGACCCGTTTCAGCAAGAGCTTGTGGTAGACCGCGTTAGCTTCATACGGGTAGTACATGTGTTTCTTCAGCAGCTTTTGCAGGTAGACGACTCGATGATGCCTTGAAGGGTCAGAGGTCACTTCTGCAAATATCAGCAAAAACAGCCAATAACATTGATATTACGGCAAAAGACGGCACACACAAAAATATATTATGAGGCTTTATCTGAACTATTAAAAAATTTACTGGTTTGAAACTGTGGTATCTATCTTCCCTCGAGTCTATGGAGAGATGTCATTCTCCGTTACTGACGTGAAAATTAATCAATTGCAATTTTAACCACTTGAGAAAAATAGTCCAATGAAACCTTATTTGTTACAGTAGTTATTTGTACATTCATTATTGATATCTGTACTGTATCATTCATTTTTTCACATAGAACATACATTTCAATATACCTTTCAAAATATTGTTAGCATAAGGACAGCACATAAGTAAGCAAAAGCTTATGTTAATGCAGAAATTTCTATGTACATGTAGTAAGTAAACTGAATAGAATGGGGATGTTCTGACCTTTGACCTCTAATGGAATCTCCCACTGGTGTTCGTAGAGGGGTGCATGGTTGTTGACCAACGTGAGGAGTGTACTGGCTGACAGGACTATGTCCACACCGTGAGCCTCAGCCAGTTTCTGCAAGTTGCTCTTATGAGAATCCTGTAGCAGAAATAGAATCGGGCAAGAAGTGGCTAAAATAGAATGAGTCATCACCCCCAATCATTTTCGTATTATTTTGTACAAAGGCCCACAATCCACCCCCTAACCACCCCCTCCACCCAAAAAACCCACAATCCACCCCCTCACCTCCACTCCCCTCCCCCCAAAAAAATCACACACACAAACATCAAGCATTTTTTGCCCACTACATTCATTCAAAGATGAATAACTTTCTGTGTATCAGTAATTCAACATAAGAAAATTAAATGCAAGAGAGGGCACACATTCTCACCAAAATAACAACAAACAATAATCACCTTCATTCTATCCCTGTCCCAAATGTTCATTACAATGAGCTCCAGTAACAACTGTTATAAAAGTTCTAGGCATCCATCAGTCTTACAAGGAGCACATAATCTATTTTCATGCGTACACTACAGCTCAAAGGAATTGGCATAGGGAAAAAGAAAGAGAAGAAAGGGAAGAAAGGGAAGGAGCTGCAGTTTAAAACCGCGGTATATTTTGTCCAGTTCAGCATGAAACAGGATGCTTTTTAGGCTAAAGCATCATGTTTCATGCTGAACTGGACAAAATATACCGCGGTTTAAAACTGCAGCTCCTTCCATTTCTTCACTTTCCCTTTCCCTATGCAAATTACTTTGAGCTGTTGTGTAATTCCAACCACATAAGGGTTAAGAAACGCCACCACTCACATTGTTCTTGGGTTGCTTCAGGTCTTGGCCAGGAGGCAGAGCTCTCTTCAAAGTGAGAGTCTCGTCTTCCAGTAGGGCTGGGAGCTGGATTTCTGGAACCTTCCCCTACATGACAGATAGATAAAACAAACATGCCTCCATAATGATACACACTGGTTTGTTCAAGACAGAGCTCACATAGACATGCTCAATCGATTGTCATATTTTAACCACTCCCCTTTCACACTGGGTGGTTCAAGATGGAGCCTATGAAGTCATGTCCAATTGACTGCCATATGTTTAAGCACCTAATCTTTTATTCTGGAATGTGACCCTGAAAGAGTAATAAATAAAACAACCTTGCTTCCACAATCATACATAATGGACTGTTCAAGACAGAGCCAACAAACAACACATGGTCGTTTCATATACGTTTATCATTTAATATTATTTACATGCCCCTTGGCACCATTGGAGCAAATTTTAAATCAGCAATGCAATATATATAAACAGAACAAAAATTATTCAATGTATGGTGATACACACGCGACTATTCAAGACAGAGCCCACAAAGACATGTTGTCAATTGATTATGCCAAGTTGGAGCAACTTCTGCGCATACTACTGACTATAGTGCTAAAACTAGAGAGAGATTAGACTGTGCGCTGTTGACTGATATGTCTCTGTCCTCCTGCGTAAAGACTTAAGCATTGTAATAATTCCTCATGGTCAAATATCCTTGTCCGATGCCACAAAACCGGTATCGCGAGGTGATATTGCTTGATATCGGCTTTATGCGATAGGGAGAATTGCCTTGAAGCATTATCGTTGAATATAGAAAATTCTCGGATACCATATGTTCTCCCTTACCAGTAAGACTGGTGACCCTATTCTCTGAAGGGAGGGGTCTGAAGGCAGAGGCACTCCAGGGTTCAGTGTGAAGGTCTGTAAGACGGTGTAATGACGAGGAAGGGACTCCACTCTCTCCAGGTTCTTCTTCAAGGCATCCTATCAAACGAACATGATGAGGAGTAATTATCGTCTTCATTAACACAGTACTGTTGGTCATAATACCACCCTGTCGCTAACTGTTACATTTCCGTGATTCATGAACCCTAGTTCGGTTTGGGCATCAAAAATTGCCATGGAACTGCTCTAACACAACAGGTGTGGCCGAGTTTCACCCTGAAGGAATTTGAAGTTTATTTATAGCTTATGTTGCATTGTTCGTACAGTAGATTACGCAGGAGTCGCGCTGCTCAGTATCCGCATGTGAAGTCGGTAAAGAACGGGTTAGCTACTACTGATGAATGAATGGCTACCATGTACTCTACAAATCATCGCATCATACATCATGTAGATGTTTGTTTTTTGTTGGTACATTTATACTTTTGCAAAGCCCCAGTCTGTGCTGGGCATTAACATCACATTAAAAATAAATGTGTACATAGATTATAACACACAGCAGTGGATTTCCTTCCCAGTCTTGCTACATCTGTATTATTGATCTTGAAAAGAACAACTCACAAAAAATGCTGAGGCGCCGCCATATGCAAAAATACTGGCTTATACAGTACTCTAAGTTCCTTTCCTTTTTCTCTTGCATAAATAAAGAGGGGTTGGGAACAGAGGACTAGGAAGTGTGTCCAAACGTTGTTGTGACTGAACTTTTGGAGAATTGAGCAACCAGCAGCCTAGAATTGGAAGCGATGAGTGTATCTAGCCTTACCTTGATGTACTGGACAGCAGCTGCGGGTATGCTGAGGTAGCCCTGTGGTGCGCTCCTTGCCATCGCCTCCGCATAGGCATTGAAGTCCTGCTGATCCTGGAAGATCTTGGCTCCAAGTTGCTATGGTGTGAAGAAATCATCTGGTTACATCATGAAGCAGTAATTAGCACAACAATAGCAGTTTGGAAGAACAAATATAAAGCGAAATTCAAGTCCACTTTATAACTTCTCCTGGTCTTGCCCTACCTTTTTTTATGGTGGCCAGCATGGCTACTTCATCATCAGATCCAGGTGGCCAAATGAATTTTCAAGTGGCTCAGACTGTGTGCAATAAGCATTTTTTGAAGAGTTTCCGGTATTGACCCTTGGGCCACCAATAAACTTTAGTTGGTTTCGATAAAAGCAACAATATGATCAAAAGCTATTAGTGAAGGTTTGACGAATATCTGTCAAAGGATGATTTTTTGAATTCCAAATTGGTGACATCACGTGCAGATGCTCTCCCATATGTTGTGTGCTGTAAATTGATCATTTCGTGTTGTTGATGAAGGATTTTTATTTTGATAGAGATATGTGTGTAAAAACGTGTTTCTAATGATGTATCAAATCCAAGTAAAATAATGCATATTTCTTTTCGTAAAACACATATTTTTTTTTAAAAAGTGTACACAACATACATGTATGAGAGAGTACCTCACATGTGACGTTACCAGATCAAAATTTTAAGAGATCATAAGTTTCTAATCCTTGGATGGATTTTCATCAAATCTTCACTAACATGTTTCTTTCATGCATCTGCTTTTATTGAAACAAACATAATTTCAGGGAGTCCTGTTACTTTATATGATTTCTTCTTTCTCTGTCGCCCTCACTTGGCATATATTGTACAAGTTATGACATGACTTCTGACCCTTTCATACATCACATTGCAAGTTGAAGAACTATTCCTGAAATATATCATCTTGATAATGCAGAGATGAATTTCCAGTATCACGTCACAGTCTGCACTAGTATTAAATCAATGTGGACTGTAATTCTGCATGAAACCACGAGGCAGGCATTAGCAAATTTGAATAAGCTGGCCACTATTCTAGGAGCATTTTGTGTACCATATCAATTTAGACTGTAAACTCGCGAGGACTGGCCTGCACATTGTCGATTTGATACTCACCCTCCACTGCTGGTGCTCAGCAGACTCCTGAGCCGTCTTGACCCGACTGCCCTTTGACCCATATTTGGCCTGGAGGTCAAGGAACTTTTTGTGCTGTCCCACGGTCAGACGGGAGTACGACGGGTAGCGGGGCTCCTGTGGGGCCCGAGATGATGGCTTGATTTGCTGGGTATCCGAGGAGGAACGCAGTGCCTTCTTGGCTTGCTTTGCCTGGGCTTTGGCTTGTATCTTAGTGAGGTTTCTTTGTTGCCTTGCTTTCTCTTCCGCAACAGCGTCTCTCCTTTGAATGAAGTAAAGTGGAAGTTAAACAATAAGTTGAATAGAAAAAAAGTCTTAGCCCTTGATAATGTATAGTGTCTTGTAAATGTTTTTCTGAGTCACATGCTGATGCAAACTCAAACAACCTTTAATCCAATTTTCTAAAAGGCTTGCATGGTAAAGAGTGGATTTCTTGTGAAGGCATTGCTGGAGGGAGACAAATAAAAAAATAGCTTCTCTTCCTATAGCAACTTGACATTGACATTAGCATTGACATTAACGTTCGTTAAGATTTAGTTTTCTTACATTAAAGAGCACTCTTTTACACCACCTCACACACCCAAAAAATAACAAGTAAAAAATCAAGAAAAAAATCAATGCTACAGATGAACTTACCAGTTCATGGCTTGCCGCGCTAGCTTTATCTGAGCCGACTCTTCTCTGTAATTTTTCAGAGAAAACATCTCATAATCCTCTTCTGTAAAGAAGACATCCTCTTCTTCCACATCTTCTGCCTTCACATGCTCTGCTACTGCTTGGCATCGGAAGGACTCTTCTACTACAGAGGCAGCCATTGCTAGGTAGAGAAAGGGAAACAGAAAACATGCATTAAGTTTATGAGGTACATGTTTGTCCTTCAGTTTGAACTTTGAAGTCATCTTGTAACTCTCTGGGTGCGTTTCTCATCTCTTTTCTTGGGTAGAATTAAGGATTCCAAATGCCTTTCAAGGAATTTTTATGAGATGATAAACGCAAAGGTGTTTTGATTATGGGGTTCAGAAAGCCTTTTTAAAATGCATGAATTTGTTCCGAACCGCAACGCGTTTTGAGCCAGAAATGCGTTTATAGAAGCAAGATAAATGCAAAGCTGTTTTGAAACGACTTTCTACTTCGATCACAAAGCGCGCGTCGCACCTCCTTCCTCGGTCAAACGACGCAGTATACAGCTGGGCAGTGATAAGGCCAGTTTTCCACTGGGCGACTTTGAGCTGATAAACATGTTTTTTGAAACGCGTTCGTAAAGGCCTTTGGAGACGCCTTTTGATAGTGGGTATTGAAAGGCGTTTCAAATTCTGGAAAGATGATAAACATGGCCTCTGTCTAGACTACATCATATCTTTGACAACAGGATGGGCACAATTTTGTTACTACCGTTTTTACTTGGTTTACTGTTCAAAATGGAATTTGCATACCTGCGATTTTTGGTACATGTTCTGTCCAGTAGAAATGAAATTATTTGCAGAGGGCTGTTTTTTGAGCTTGATGTCATGAAATGACCACCCTAACTAAATTTGTTTACAATTTTTTTTATACAAATAAATATAGAATCTACACAAAAATCATGAATAAACAATTTAACTTGAAATTGAAGACTTAAATTGAAGCCATAATGAAGTCGAGATGGAGTGAGTTTAACCTTCATATTAATGACAAAACATCGTTTTGTCTAATACCTTTGTTTTGGCTGAGCACTGGATTTGACGTTGTTGCTCTCAAGTCTCAGTCAGTATCACTGTACTGAAAATAGCACGCGCTCGCTGGGCCTCGTGCCGAGCGCATTGCGATCGGTCCAGCCTGGCCCTGCCCTGCCGCTGCCCCCGATGCACAGAGACAGCACGCGTTCGTGATGTAGCTGCAACTTTTTGGCGTTATGTTTACTTCATTTCTGTTAGATCTATCAGGAAATCTGCTGTAGGCCGGCGGCCAGTTGATGAGCTAAGTGGGTCCAGTTGGTTTATGATCCTTCTCTAGCTGAAATTGATCATGCTCTCGTTTATTGGAGTTCCGTTTAATGAAATTCCTCTTTTCAACAGTGAATTCACACGTTAATACCATAATATAGGCGCCGTACATACGCGTACCGTACCCGATCACCCATGTTCAATGTGTGGCCCAAATCCGATATCAGCTGATCTGCACTGTTGCTTGTATGTCGAACTTACGTTGGGAATGCGTGTTAAACTGCTGCGCAGTTTATGGACCCTTACCAACAGTGGGATAGATTAGAGGGGTGTAGAGTTTGGTCCATGTTAAATACCCATGTAATGGGTATTCAGAATTAATTAACGTTTTATCGCATGCCAATATACATGTAATGGGTATTAGCAAGCGATAAAGTGTTAATCAATTCTTAATGAAATACAGCATCTAAAACGGTGGAGAATTTGTCATCAGAATGCATTTCTCGCGATACCACCCCGGGATACCACTTTCACAATTAGATGCGTGGAAATGAGGCTCCCGGGCCCCTCTCTAAGATCTACGATACAAAATGTGCGTGGATGCGCGGACGCGGCGCGCGGCGGTATTGCATCCATAAAGTTCAACGTTGCCAGAACTGGCATGATTATGCTTTCTGGCATAAATTGAACTTTTAGCATAATTCATTAATATGCCGGCATAATTAAGCTTTTTAAAGCAGATAATCTGGAATAATACGAGCTTCTTTGGCATAACTTTGATAGAAAAATATATCCCTTTTTTCACATTTTCCGTTACATTTTTCACATTTCTACTAATTAATAAACGGCGCCAGGGGCTAGCACCGACAGAAGAGCGGGAAATCGTTCAACATGTACAGTGCAGTACTGTTAGCGAGAGCTAGAGGTCAATTCGTAGGTCACAGCTAACCAATGAGAACCAAACTCTTATTGAACGCAATAAGGGCTGATTGCTGGTTGAGTTATAATTTGGGAATATGTCACGTCTCCATTCCAAGGTCTTTGTTTATGTTATTAGGGTCAGCTGACAAAATAGACAGTTTGACCTAGAGCTCATGTCTCTATAAAAACATGTGGTGGCAGCAAACCGTAGTGAGTTAGAGGGTCCGGAGCTACAATATTTTATGCAATTCCTATTCGGAAGAAGAAGAATATGTCAAAAGAAAACTCAGGATGTGTTCACAGATGGGCCTTGTTTTGCAATTTACGTTTTGTAATAAAACACATTCCTCACTTGACTTTTATACCAATATCATTATGTCTGTTATCTTAAATGTTGTTAAGTTGGTAAAAGGCCCGGTCAGACCGCCCGAACTTTGTTGGAGCGTTCCTTAAGGTAGGGAGACACTTTCGGAGCGGTATAGGAGGGACCATCAATGGTGGCCTAGCGTATACGGCGTTGCCTGAATGGGGAACAATAAGTACTGTTAAACCAAGTATCGGGTCCATGGTTAAACGGTGGTGAACGGTAACGAGCGGTGACGATTTGTTTTTCACCGCTCCAGCAACGCTCCAGCGTCCTGGCGGTGTGACCGGGCCTTATGAAATATTATATATGCAATGTCTTAGGAAGAATAATAAGAAAAGACAAATAAGCATGTGTTCTCAGTTGGGCCTTGTTTTATGTTAGATGTTTTGTACTTGCTTTTGATACCAAAACCACTACTGATTGGTGTACTTGTAATTTATAAATCATTGATCTTATTTACAATTCTTCAACGCTGGTTGCTGAAAAGCCTCACATATGCGATACCTTCTTTATTTAATTTCCTTACATCGTACAATATGCAATGCTTTAGGAAGAAGCTGAATAACCCGAAACAACACTGGTTGTGTTCAGGTGGGCCTTGTCGAGCTGTTTGTAATAAAACAAATGCCTTGATTTTGGCCAGAATCCTTGCCTTTTATGCCAAATTCATTATGTTTATACTGAGTAATACATTATCTAAATAATGAACATAAATCATGAACAATGTTCTTAAGTGCTCTTCACTAAATGTGTGACATGTATGTCATGCAATATGCTTAAAGAGAAGCTGTATATAACCAAAAAAAAAAAAAATAGGATGCGTTCTCGCAGTCGAGTCGAGACTGGCTGGCAGTCGAGACTGGCTGGCAGTCGAGACTGGCTGGCAGTCGAGACTGGCTGGCAGTCGAGACTGGCTGGCAGTCGAGACTGGCTGGCAGTCGAGACTGGCTGGCAGTCGAGACTGGCTGGCAGTCGAGACTGGCTGGCAGTCGAGACTGGCTGGCAGTCGAGACTGGCTGGCAGTCGAGACTGGCTGGCAGTCGAGACTGGCTGGCAGTCGAGACTGGCTGGCAGTCGAGACTGGCTGGCAGTCGAGACTGGCTGGCAGTCGAGACTGGCTGGCAGTCGAGACTGGCTGGCAGTCGAGACTGGCTGGCAGTCGAGACTGGCTGGCAGTCGAGACTGGCTGGCAGTCGAGACTGGCTGGCAGTCGAGACTGGCTGGCAGTCGAGACTGGCTGGCAGTCGAGACTGGCTGGCAGTCGAGACTGGCTGGCAGTCGAGACTGGCTGGCAGTCGAGACTGGCTGGCAGTCGAGACTGGCTGGCAGTCGAGAGAGCAGTCTAGTTTTACTCTCCACACTCAACCGGGCCGTGCGGAGCACAACAACCTTCCACTATGACTTCCAGGACACAAATGAATACATGGAAAGCGTAACAAAAAACACACTACCTCAGTACACTTCTTGACCACCTTTCTTTTAAATTGTTAGTCAAGAATCGTACTGTACGGAGGTTATTTGTTCTTTTGAATTCTCTTTTGTTTAGTTTCTCTTTATAGTCATGTTACTTCAATTAAGTTGGGTATTTAGTTCAGTTCTGTTTGGAATTATGTTCGCATTAATCTTATCAGTAAGTACCCTACTTCTCTGATCACCTTCATTCCTTTCCTATTCAGACGTGCTCATTTTATTCCATCCCCACACCTGGCTCTTTTGTTGAACATTCTTGATTACATAATCACCCAGATCATTTACCCATCATCATCGTTCTTGCTTTTATTGGTTGATTTGTTAAATAGGGTTCCTACATTTTCGATGGCCTGCTCCATTCCTTTTATTTACATTGGTTCTTTTTGTTTAGTTAATTTGAATATGCAAATGTACTTTATGTTAATTATGTTCATGCTAGGAAATCTTGCTGCGAGCAAAGAACCCCAGAATAAATTAGTGCACTTCAGGCATGTCAGGACTTCAAGTCTACAAGACGTGTTTCATGATGTAGTGCAAATGAACTAGATGGCCAAAAATCTTGTAATCTACTGCTTACTGGGCAAGAAATCTTAGGCATGTATTTACACCTAGTACATGAATTAGAAATAACAGCGTTATCCATCCTGTAAATGATTGAAAAACGAGTCGGACAAAAATCTTGGAACCAGCTGGATTTGAACATGCAATCTACTGCATACAAGATGGAGCATTTGAATGACTTCAGAAGGCCCTTTCACTATAGATACCCTCGTTCATACCTAGTTCCACCTCTCTCCCACCCCTGTCTCCTTACCTACACCGGCTATCATTGTCCTCATCCACCCTACCCTTTTCCCATCAAAGGAATACTGTATTATTAATCTTATTTCTAGACTGTTTTTTCTAATACAACCATCGTGACCACAGGTAAAGAACTAGATAAACGGGAATGAATGGTGGATACAGGAAGAACGTACGTTAAAGGAAAGGTGGCAGGAGAGAAAAAAAATCAGATGAGAGTTGAGAGACTGGCAGACAGTCTGGCAGTCTTCACTATGTCTTCCAGAACACAAATGAATTCATAAGAAAGCATAACAAAAAAACACACACACTACCTCAGTACACTTCTTGACCACCTTCCTTTTAAATTGTCAGTCAAGAATCGTATTGTAGGGAGGTTATTTGTTCTTTTGAATTCTCATTTGTTAAGTTTCTCTTTAGTCATGTTACTTCAATTAAGTTGGGTATTTAATTCAGTTCTGTTTGGAATTATGTTCGTATTATCTTATCAGTAAGTATACTACTTCTCTGATCACCTTCATTCCTTTCCTATTCAGATGTGCTCATTCATTCCATCCCCACACCTGGCTCTTTTGTTGAAAATTCTTGATTACATAATCACCCAGATCATTTACCAATCATCATCAATAGGTAAGGAGACAGGGGTGGGAGAGAGGTGGAATCAGGTACTAACGAGGGTATCTAGATAAACGGGAATGAATGGTGGATGCAGGAAGATCATTCAGGGAAGGACCTTAAAGGAAAGGTGGCAGGGGGAGAAAACGAATCAGATGAGAGATGAGGGGAGATAATGAAAATGAACTAAACGCGTCAAATGAGAGAGAGAGAGAGGGGGGAAAGGAGAAATGTGGGGAGTAGAAAGTCGCTTTAGTTAAAAAAAAAAAAAAAAATGGAGGGGGGAGAATAAAAGAGAGGATAGGAGAGAAAGCGAGAATTAGAGAAAGAGAGAGAAGGGAGAGAAGAGATATAAAGATATATATATATATATATATATATAGAGAGAGAGAGAGAGAGAGAGAGAGAGAGAGAGAGAGAGAGAGACAGAGAGAGACAGAGAGACAGAGACAGAGGGGGGGGGGGGGCGGGGCGCATGGTAAGTAATAGTGAAGTTTCTTTTAAATATACATACATCTATTCGGGATATCAGGATTGGCAAGAACATGTCTGTAGGTGCATGCTATTTCCATCCGATTTCTATGAATGCATTTAAAACCATAATCATTTGTCGTACCACCATGCTATCGTTCACTTCATCATTATCATGACAAGATGTGCCTAAGATAATGTCTATTATTCGGTGCCTTAACTTTATGTTTATCTGCTTATGATAAACGGCCATAGAACGTATCTCTTCTGCCGACAAAGTGGTACTTGTAATGCCGACAATCTTTCCGTACATGACGCCAACAAAGTACGAAACAAATAATGATTTTTCAGGCAGCTCGCTAGCACAAAAGGTACCAACCCTATATGTCGCCATAAGACAAGGTTCCTTTGGGACTGGTGAATCGCTATTCCCAGAGGGCAGTATCTGGCAGAGAAGGAGTTAACCACAAAAGTCATTAGTATACGTTGTACCAATTAATGCATTCCACACGGATATCAGTCTCTCTCGATCCCAACTCTCCCAAGATGAAAAGAACCCCACAATCTAATAATATCAACAATACTTTTACCAATACGACATGTACCCCCATCCAACAACAACAACAATCAAACATTTTCTTATTGACACCTCCAGTGCAATACCCCACCCTTTCTTCTTTCTGCGTTCCCTCCCACATCCACTTCACCGCCGCCCCTCCTCTGTCTGTCTGTCCATCTGTCTGTCTGTCTGTCTGTCTCTCTGTCTCCCTCTATCTCTCTCTCTGTCTCTCTCTCTCTCTCTCTCTCTCTCTGTGTGTCTCTCTCTGTCTCTCTCTATCTCTCTGTGTGTCTGTCTCTCTGTCTCCCTCTATCTCTCTCTCTCTGTCTCCCTCTATCTCTCTCTCTCTGTCTATGTCTCTCTCTGTCTATCTGTCTGTCTGTCTGTCTGTCTGTCTCTCTCTGTCTCTCCCTCTCAATGTTGTCTGATATTATTAGCATATCACAACTCATTTAAAGGGAAAGTTCACCCTGAAATTATTTTGGTTTCAATAAAAAGAGACATGTGAAAGAAACATATGAGTGAAGGTTTGACGAAAATCGGTCAAAGAAAAAGAAAGTTATTTGAGTTTAAAGTTTTGATTTTGTGACGTCACATGCGAGGTGCTCTCCCATATGTTGTGTACAAAATAAGTCGATAAATTGCTTTTTTTCTGCTTTTGACAACAGAATGATTTTTTTTTCGTACAGGTATGTGTGTAAAAACGTATTTCTAATAATGTACCAAATGCACAAGTATACGTATGCATATCTTTGTGAGAAAATGCACATTTTCGAAAAAAAATTGTACACAACATATGGGAGAGCACCTCGCATGTGACGTCACAAAATCAAAACTTTAAACTCAAATAACTTTCTTTTCCTTCGACCGATTTTCGTCAAACCTTCACTCATATGTTTCTTTCATTTGTCTCTTTCTATCGAGAATCTTGCCTTTTATGATAAATGAAGCAGCCATTGTGCTGGTGCTCCTTAAAGGGGAAGTTCACCCTGAAATTATTTTGGTTTCAATTTGAAACCAAAATAATTTCAGGGTGAACTTCCCCTTTAAGGAGCACCAGCACAATGGCTGCTTCATTTATCATAAAAGGCAAGATTCTCGATATATAGAGTGCTCAAAGTACAAAATGAACTAGGGGAAATGCCGGGGGGGGGGGGGGGGGCGCCATGGAGGGGGGGGGGGGGGGGGGTGGTGGAGGCGTGGCTCGCGCGGGTTTCTATAGAAGCGCTAGCGTACCAGGCACGTACGTGCGTGCGCGTGTGCGTAATTTCTGCGCCCGCGCGCGCCCCTGGTTCATTTTTCGGTCCTTTCCCCACGGCTGAAGTCTTGCACGAGACGGAGCCTGATGCAATCTTGGACTAAAATCACTCAATAGGACCATCATTATTTGAGGAAATCATGTCGGTCACTACCCAAGCTGTGACGTGGGCCTTTGCCAATCCACTGATCCTGATTATATGCCTCATATCAGCTGTTATTGGGTTGTTTGTGGCACAATGTCTCAGAAAAATGAAGCCCGGACCGAACCCTTTCGCGGAGAACGTCGCACGCCCAGCGGCCCCGGTCGTTCACGACATGTCCGCCCGGGACAAAGTCATAAAGCAAGGTCAGTTACTGTATATTTATGCATGGACCATGAACATGGCTCGGATATGGTAATCGGAACGCGCATGCATTGCCAATGCATTGGCAAGGCATGAACTAATCACCCTCTGACTGAGGCTCTGTATCTGAATATATCTTCCACTGGCTCCAAAACAGAGCTAAAAAACAATTAACATGATTTGATGCTGTTGCTCTAGCTGGAATATACTGCCAACAATGCAAACATTATACAGGCATCAACACTCGTCAACGCCACGCCCACGGGGAATAATTTAGCTTAGATTTGATTTCATATTTGATGAGCAATTGCAGTCGGTGGATTCATATTTATGAGAAATTAGTGTGCCAATAAATAAATGAGTAGTAAATTGCTCTGGCACTCAGGGTGGTCACCAGAAAATCTTTTACGCGTGGCTCAAAAAAGTAGAATGTCACTTTTTGTCAGACATCTGTGCTGGACGCGTGGTACACAACTATGGAACGCGTGGCTCAAAGAAAGCAAAAACAATAAGAATAATAAGACTGATACTGATTTTACGCATGGTGCAGTAAATTTACACGTGGCTCACAATCACTTTCTGGACCCGACGCGTGGTGTTTGCGCCACATGTTTTCTACACTGGGGACCACCCTGCTGGCACTGCTACACCTGGAAAATTAATCCCTGAGGCTGAGCAATGCCAATGGCACAGGATGATTTACACGTACTTGTATGTTTTGGCTGTGAGGGTTGGACTGTCACCCCCAAAGTGAAGAATGAATTAGATTGCTGCTATGAACTGTCGTGTCAATTAGAAACAGCAGATGGCAAATACTGAGCTATATGATGGTCTCCCCCAAATACACCTCTATCCAGAAGAGAAATTGAAAGGTTTTCTGGCCATAGTACAAGAAGTGGCGAACCTGTGTCTAAACTGGTGCACTGGATACCAAAGCATGGTAAAAGGAGACCTGGTAGACCGGCCCTGACATGTATTAAGATAAGACACAGACTGAAAAGGGGCGGTATTCCGAAAATCCACAGAGATAAAAATTTTATCTCCTCTAAGATACAATGTCCTTAAAATATTTTATCTTTGGTATTCCGAAAAACATTTTAGGAAGATTTTAACCAATATTAATGAGCGCATGCACTGCGCTCCTATCCCAGAGCCAGCCAGTAATAAACGTCCTTTCATGTCTTTTGCATACATTAACACCATCAAGCTGATGGTGTGATGTCATGAAACTGAAAGGGACATTGCGCATCAATGTCTATCAGCGCGCCTTATTGCATTTGATGCGCACATGTGCAAAAAGTTGAATGCGCGAATTATTGTTTGCACGTAATGCTATGGGCCTAGGCGCGTACGTCTGGAGATAAAATTGCTTGGGAGCAGTTTTATCTTTTATCCTAACTTTTTTTCCTAGGTGCGTTTCAGAATACCGATTTAGCTCATTTGCATAAAAATTTTATCTCGGAGGCTCATTTACATAAAAATTTTATCTCTAGCTCATTTGAATAAAAATTTTATCTTTTATTGTAAGTTGGCTTTTCGGAATACCAAAAGATAAAATTTTTCCTAAGTCCCTGAGATACAATAAAATTTTTCCTAAGTTCGTTTTCGGAATGCCCCCCCTGGGCTGGATAGTGACAGCGCCACAAGCAATGCAAGACCATAGAGTGCCATCATGGATCGAAAATATCACTCAAACTAAACAAGTACACTATGTAGCGGCAGATTTGTCACATTTTGTTGGTAATGAGTGAAATCACTATTTTCTGTCATCATACTGATATACAGTGTACATGTATATAGAGTGGGAGTGGGGTTCATGATAAATACACACCCAATACTTCAAAACGAAAGTCCAGTAGCAACTTGTAAACAACTTAACAAAGAGACCACTTGACTTCTACATGTAACTACAACTCCTCACTCTCACTGCCTTGTTATGCCGAGCCATACAGAGGAGAGAAAAGTTCTTTGTGTGATGTGCACCCAGGGGAGTAGCCCTGCCCAAATTATATACACTGGTCAAGCACAAACAAAATTCACTTGCTCTTTAGACGAAGGAGAAGAGAAGTCATACATTTTGGTACATTTTCAGCTGTAGTAGCTATAGTTGGAAATGAATGCAGGAACGGGTTTAAAACAGTTGGTAAGTTCAATTTATCTTCATTAAATACAGTATTATGTTGTAGGAATTGCCTTATTGCAGTAGAATATGAAGTATTGGAGTAGAGAGATGTAATCTCATAAGAGAGAGAGATAGATGAAGATTGTCATTTACACAAGGTCTATCTTACCTCTGCTGTATGAGAGAGGTTTATAAAGTTATTCTTCGATATATTCAACATATTGTATCATGTGGTATTTAATCAAGTATATTAAACAGTACATATTGTGTTTATGATACAAAAGTAAATGTTAAGGAAAGATTTACAATACTGGAATGCCAGAGTGACATCTCATGGTTGAAATAATTCGTTTAGAGTGCAGTATGTTCAGTTCAAGGAACAGATCAATCACTATAGAGTCAATTGTTTGAGATTAAGTTATTAATCATCTTAATAATCATTAACCATATAGCATTCTTGCAGGAATGATTGTTGGAAGGGAATTATTTGTGTTAATTCAACTTAAGTTAATTCAAGTTTGTCAATTAATCTAGAAGGAAATGTCTATGCAGAATTGTAGTTTCAACTCAAATATTAGTTATTCATGTAGCATGATATGTTAAACAATTGTTGTGATATGTTCGCATAATTAATCATTGTCTTATGTTATTTGGTTTCAGTTAAACCTCATGCTTGTCACACTCAAGGTGAAGACATGGTACACACAACCTGTTCATCACACACTTGTCCAGTGTAGCACTGGAATAATATCGCCTATCGGGGTCAACGGAGCATTGACTTGAATAAAGGACGACATAAATGCATTTTGGACTGATCTGCGTTGTTTGTCGTCTGTAACGGAGCGAAGAAAGTGTGCGGCGTTTAGCATTGTAATTGAACCCTCTAATGTAGAAGCTACACACTACATGTTCTTTTCCTTTCCACCGTTCATCCAGGCTTCACGCCGCAGAAGGTGCCAAAGGACCTGGATGCCATTGTGGTGGGGAGTGGCGTGGGGGGCCTGGCCATCGCCGGCATCCTGTCCAAGGTCGGCAAGAAGGTCCTGGTGCTGGAGCAGCATGACCAGGCTGGGGGATGCTGCCACACCTTTGTGGAGAAGGGATACGAGTTTGACGTCGGTAGGTACCAGAGATGAGATCATTATTTATAAGATGCATTACCATCTGTAGACTAAATAGTTCTGAATATATTGGGTAGATTTATCTGTTTATGGTCTGAAGATGATTTAATGTTTCACCCATACATGACCAGGCCTTGATAACCCCATTGACTTACTACACATCTTCATGCCAATTTGTCAATGGTAATGAGAGAGTTAGCCCTTACATTTCTAGGCCTTAAAAAACCCATTGGCATACTATAAATCTTCATGCCAATGGTAATGAGAGAGATAACCCTTTATATTACCAGGCCTTAAAAAAAAACATTGACATACTACACATCTTTATGCCATTGCTAAGGAGAGAGTTAATGTCAAGGTGTATCATTTGACAGGTATTTGCCGTACACTACTATTGTTTCGTATGGCACTCTTTACTGTGCATTACCATTTATAAGCTGAATAGCCATCTGGGTTGAACCATAAGGAGTTGTCATCACTCACTTGCTTTCCAGTATAGGCTTTCTGTCCACTGCGCTTTTCACCCTGCTCTTTATCAAGAAATGAAGTTTGATTTCATTTCATTTTATCCAATTAAAAATGTATATACATGTATCTCAGCCTGAACTTCATTTCAGAAATAGTTTATTGATGGAAAATATATTTGAAGACATCAGAGAGTAGGTAAAAACTTAAAAGGAATGATTTGTAAAGAAGTTTTAGAACAAAAAAGAGTTGGTGAAAAGGTTTTCTGGGGTAATTTCAATTTACAAAGAAATTTTAGGCATACACCCAGTAGTAAGGATAGCGTGCTCCATCCTGTAAATGAACGAAAAACAAGTCAGACAAAAATCTTGGAACCAGACGGGATTTGAACCTGCAGTCTACTGCTTACCGTGCAGCGACTTAACCACGCAAGCTATTTCTAGTTCAAGGGTCAAGACACGACAACATGGAAACAAATACCCGAAAGAGTCTCATTTCATCTGACTCATTAATATTCATGAGTAGTCCGCCGTAGGGATAATTTTGGTGAAAAGGTTTTCTGGGGTAATTTCAATTTACAAAGAAATTTTAGGCATACACCCAGTAGTAAGGATAGCGTGCTCCATCCTGTAAATGAACGAAAAACAAGTCAGACAAAAATCTTGGAACCAGACGGGATTTGAACCTGCAGTCTACTGCTTACCGGGCAGCGACTTAACCACGCAAGCTATTTCTAGTTCACGGGTCAAGACACGACAACATGGAAACAAATACCCGAAAGAGTCTCATTTCATCTGACTCATTAATATTCATGAGTAGTCCGCCGAAGGGACAATTTTGGTGAAAAGGTTTTCTGGGGTAATTTCAATTTACAAAGAAATTTTAGGCATACACCCAGTAGTAAGGATAGCGTGTTCCATCCTGTAAATGAACGAAAAACAAGTCAGACAAAAATCTTGGAACCAGACGGGATTTGAACCTGCAGTCTACTGCTTTCCGGGCAGCGACTTAACCACGCAAGCTATTTCTAGTTCACGGGTCAAGACACGACAACATGTTTCCATGTTGTCGTGTCTTGACACAAAAAGCATTACCATGTTACCATGCAGGGATTCATTACATTGGTGAGATGGCAAACGGCACCATCACCCGTCTCTATGTGGATCAGCTGACCGAGGGACAGCTGGAATGGGAGCCCATCGATAAGAATTTTGACACCGTGGTCATCGGGGAGGGCGATAAGAAGAAGTTCTTTGAGATGGAGTCTGGGAGCAAGGACTGGTACCGCAACTCTCTCCTCAAGATGTTCCCCGATGAGCAGCCAGCCATTGAGAAGTTCCTCTACTACATGAAGGTATGCAAACAGATGCCATTTTCATAATGTACTGTACAGTATTCACAACATTCTCTCTGTCTGTATAGTAACATGTTATTACATTCACCTGTATATTGTAATTCAGTTTCAATAGGTGGAACGCATTCTGAATTAGTGTTCGCTATTCGGACACACCTCAAACAAGCCTTGAGGTTGCAATAAGTTTGAACAACGTGAATAAACGTTGCATAAGTAATGAAAATGGTCTACTAGGAAGACAGTTCAGTCATTAAGAATGTAAAATGTACAGAAATTTCAGAATACATATGTGTCCATGCAGAAAAACTTTAAGACATGCATGTTATTTTCCCTTTAAAATTTCCCCTTCATCCTTGCATGGCATATTTTTGAGTTGTTTGATATTGCTTTTAGATTTTCTAACATTCACTCGTTGTCACTCTCCACACTATAGGAGCAGCGTAAGCACATCACGACAGCGTTCCTGATGAAAATCCTTCCCATGAGCGTTTGTCAGCTGCTGATCTCGACGGGCATGGTGTCGGCCATGACAAAGTACTTCAAGTACGCAGAGATTCCTCTCCAGCGATTCCTGGACAGCATCACGGATAACAAGGACCTCAAGGCGGTGTTGGCGTACTGCTTCGGCGATTATGGTAAGTCATTATGCAAAGGAGTTATCACCTAGCTGCAATGTAGGGTGGTGGTGGTGATGGTGGTTGTGATAGTGGTGATGATTATGGTGATAGTGGTGGTGATGATGGTGATATTAATGGTTGTTGATAGTGGTGGTGATGGTGATGGTGGTGATGGTGATGGTGATAATGATGGTGGGGATGAATGTGGTGCTAATGGTCATATTGGTGGTGATGATGGTGATGTTAATGGTGATGTTGATAGTGGTGGTGATGGTGGTGATGTGAATGGTGATAGTGGTGGTGATGATGATGGTGCGTGTGTCACGTATAATGGTAGCAGGATTATGTACTATAGATTATGTTTATAATGACAAATATTGTTCAAGAGGAACAAAACTACGAAGTGGCCACTAAAGCAAGCGTCACTGTACACAACATGTAAGATTCATGTACATGTTTCTATTTTTGCTTTTACTATATTGTGTAGGGATATGTATAGTCTCAATCAGCCTTGAACACCTCATTGTTCATGCCTATGGTAACGAGAGTTAATTTCAAGGTGTAGCAGTTAACATTTTTTTTGTTTCATGTGTTATTATTTTAACATCCAGACTGATCTGTGAAAGTCACATTGGAGTTCATTTGCTCTTTGAATATGGGAAAAATTGTCTTTCCCCTTTTACCTACTTTTAGTCAATAGCGTTTGCATTCTATTCATAGACAATTGTGAAGTTTCACAATGAAGTGTCTGCACGTCTCTGTTTACATAGGGGCTAGTACGGATTTCAACGTACCTTTTTTGGGTCAGAAACCAGATTGTTGAGTAAGATGTATGGTGGCATATTTTTCATTGTTACGCAAGGTCAGGGGAAGTAGTGGTTAAAGCTGCATAGCCCAGAATCAATGAAGTGCCATTCAGATTCTCCCGTTATCATAAGTCACATTCTTGTTAGATTTCAAGATACCCAGTAGGAATCATCTCCAAATGAGCTCTCCACACAACCATTCTCAACCACCCCTCCCCCCTTCACTCCTTCTTCTTTATACCATCCCCTTCACTCCAACTTTACCCCTTCCCCTTCACCATCTCTCTTTTCCCCCTTTTACCCTCCCCCATTCACACTTCCCTCTCCACTTAATCATTCCCCCCTCCTCCCCCTTCATTCCTCAACCGTTCCCTCTCTACTCCCTCCTCCCTCAACCCCACTTCACTCCCCCCCCCCCCCCCCACATGACCCCAACCCACCCCACCCTACCCTTTCCCTTACCCGGTCCCTATCCACTCCCTCCTCCCTCAACCCCACTTCACTCCCCCCCCCCCCCACCCCCCCCCACATGACCCCACCTACCCCACCCTACCCTTTCCCTTACCCGTTCCCTATCCACTCCCTCCTCCATCAACCCCCCCCCCCCCATGACCCCACCCACCCCACCCTACCCTAGGCACCATCCCTGAGGATGCTAGCCTCATGATGCACTGCATCCTGATGAACCACTATGTCTACGGTGGCTTCTACCCCCGGGGTGGGGCCAGTGAGATTGCCTTCCACATGATTCCTGTCATAGAGAGATCTGGGGGAAAGGTGCTTGTCAGGGCGCCTGTTTCACAAATCCTCATTGATGATACTGGTGCTGCATGTGGTGAGTACAACATCCAAGGGAGTGTTTTCACAAAACAATACCAGCGTTATAAATGGAACATTTTAGAGAAATAGAAAAAAAATTATCTGCCTTTAAAACGTTCATGTCCAAAAACTGGGATAGAAATATTGCAAGTGCATTTTTTTTATCATGAGATACTTGAAAAAAAAATGATATGTAAGTTATTGGAACATTTAATTGAAGAAGAAAAGAGAACAACCTCGGCAATTATTGTACTGAGAGGTGCACCTATGTCTAGGTGTAATAGATTCTAAACAAAATGTGAGGCGCTTATTGAGGGAAAATGGTGGATGGTGGGCAGGTGAATGACTTTGAGTTTGCCAAGTGTCCAAGTTCATGATGATTTCTTATGCAACATATTCAATGTGTATGCTTCAATGTATCATCCATGCCTTTGTGGCATAGCCTCATAATGCACTAAGGTGTCAAACAATTTTTGTGACAATGATTCATTAAAAAAAATGTCAAACTACCGAAAATTATTATTCCTGGCTCATGTAATTTACTTTATTTTTGTCTGAAGAACACCATTGTGGGCTTTTGATTAATGACCAAGTCTATGCATGTTCATACTAAGTCTTGTTTCATTTGCAGGGGTGCGTGTTACCAAGGCAACAGGTGACACCGACATCCATGCTCCTCTTATCATCTCTGATGCCGGCCTCGTCAACACATACCAGAAATTGCTCCCTCTAGAGATTGTTAAGAAACATGGTAAGTTGCAAACATAAACTTTTCAATTTAGGTACAGAAAATGTTTCAGTATGGACAATATTGTTACTCTCACTATTCTCGACTTCATTACAAGCATTATGGGTAGAAGTAGCAAACAAATCTATTGAAGAACTCAAGGCTGTATTGAGATCTTTGGGGGAGACTTCCTGTGGATTTAACCTCAGGAAATAGTACCAATCAACACTCTGAGGCCATAGATTTATCGGGGCCCTGTTGCATATAGGATTTCAATGATTGTAACTTAACAATCAATGGTAACTACCATGGTAATAGCCAATGAGCTTTTATTATTGCATATGTTGACATGGTAGTTACCATTAATGGTAAGAAGTTACAATAATTGGAAACCTATAAGCACCATGGCCCTGGTGTATAGAATTAATAAATGATATTTTTTTTACCCTCAGTTTTGGTGGGTCAGTTTGAGGGTAGTTACTCTGAGCCATTGTAATTTTCTTCACTGCTTGCTGCTGTATATACCTATACCATCTAATTACACTGTATGGTCTTGGCGTGTCCAACTCAATTTCTTTCAATATATGGTCATGTTTCTAATCCTCAGATCTGATGGATAAGTTCAAGGGCACCCGGACCGCACTGGCGGGCTTCTCCCTCTTCGTGGGCCTGAAGGGGACGACGGAGGAGCTGAAGCTGCCCGCCCGCCAGTACTGGGTGTTCACCAGCAACGACCTCAATGGTATCACCAAGGCCTATGCCAGTATGCCGGCCGCTGAAGCCATCAAGTCCAAGGTACCACTTCTCTTCATCAGCTTCCCATCAGCCAAGGACTCAACATGGAAGGACAGATACCCCGGTAGGTCTCACTCAGTGCAATTTAAAGGGGAAGTTCACCCTGAAATTATTTTGGTTTCAATAAAAAGAGACAAATGAAAGAAACATATGAGTGAAGGTTTGACGAAAATCGGTCAAAGGAAAAGAAAGTTATTTGATTTTAAAGTTTTGATTTTGTGACGTCACGTGCGAGGTGCTCTCCCATATGTTGTGTACAAAATAAGTCGATAAATTGCTTTTTTTCCCTGTTTTTGACAACGGAATGATTTTTTTTTCGTACAGGTATGTGTGTAAAAACGAACTTCTGATAATGTCTCAAACGCACGAGTAAAAGGACGCATATCTTTGTGAGAAAATGCACATTTTTGAAAAAAATTGTACACAACATATGGGAGAGCACCTCGCATGTGACGTCACAAAATCAAAACTTTAAAATCAAATAACTTTCTTTTCCTTTGACCGATTTTCGTCAAACCTTCACTCATATGTTTCTTTCATTTGCCTCTTTTTATTGAAACCAAAATAATTTCAGGGTGAACTTTCCCTTTAACCTCCACAATACAAACAAAATCCCCATGAAAGTTCCCATGAAAAAGGAGAGCCCTTGTGTGAAATGATTGCTGTTGCTCTTCACCAATTTTCCATCTGCCAAGGACTCAACATAGAGGGACAGACACCAGAGTGGGTCTCACTTTAGCCCCCAAAATCTCCCCCAAACTTGTGGACAAATGCGTCAATGGCCCCGTGAGTTACTGCTCTCTTCTTATATTGGGTCTATGCCATTTGCAAATTGAATTGTGGGATTAGATACATCATGACATGTTAATTAGAGAGAGAGAGAAAGAGGGAGAGACAGAGAGAGAGAAAGAAGTGTCGGGGATTACAGATACAGATAAACTTAAAAGCAATGGAGATGGAAATAGGGTAGCGATAAAGACTGAGAGATGTACACAAACACAAATACGCAGTTGTGCATATTCTTCTTGACTGACTTATGTTACATCTTGCTTTCTTCTTCACAGGCAAGTCTGTGTGCACGGTGGTGACCCTAGCTAACTGGGAGTGGTTTGAGGAGTGGCAGAATGAAAGGCTTAACCATCGCGGCGAGGAGTATGAGGTCATCAAGAAGGGACTGTCTGACAGGATGTGGGAACGGGTCCTGGAGCTGTTCCCTCAGCTGGAGGGCAAGGTAGGAAGGGGGAAGGAAGGAGGGAAGGATGGAGGGAAGGATGGAGGGAAGGAATGAATGATCAATAGGTTGAAAGATAGATAAAAAGAGGAGAGGAGTATGACATCATCAAGAAGTGACTGTCTGACAAGATGTGGGAACGGGTCCTGGAGCTGTTCCCTCAGCTGGAGGGCAAGGTAGGATAGAATGAAGGAAGAAAGGAAGGAAGGATGGAGGGAGGGAAGGAATGAAGGAACGATAGAAGGATTGATATAAAAGAATAGATAGAATGAGGGAGGGACATTGTCTGACAGGATGTGGGCTAGAGGGCAAGGTAGGATAGAAGGAAAGAAGGAAGCATTAAGCTGCAGTCCATGGTAAAATGGAGGAATAGATGAAGGGATTGATAGATATGAGTAAGAGGTGAGTAGACGAAGGGGAGGTTGGTAAGTTGGACTGGGGTGGGAGGGATGGTTTAATGGATGGGATCTTTGGTGGTTACAGTTGGCTCTTAGCTTCAATAGTACCCACAACATTATCTAAGGGATCAAAGGGATCTTTTGACAAAAGGCTAACTGCTGCCCCTATGTTCTTTGCAGGTGGACTACTTTGAGGGTGGTACACCTCTGACCAACAAATACTACCTGGGAGCCCCCGCAGGCGAGATGTACGGTCTGGACCACAACAAAGAACGCTTCTCAGCTGAGACCTGGACCACCCTTAGACCAGAAACACCTATCCCCAACCTCTACCTTACTGGTAAGCACATGTAGCAGTCCTACAATAGGACTATTATTTAGGCCTAGACCACCCTTAGAGCAGATACACACATCCCCAGACTTTACCTCACTGGTAAATTCCAGTAATAAGATAGGATAAGGACTTAGACCAGGGACACTCTTAAATCTGGACCAGTCTAAGACCAAAACACCCATCCCCAACCTCCATGTCACTTGAAAGTACCAGGGGTGGTATTCTGAGCACCGTTTTATCTTTGTTGTTTTATCTCTGTTGTAAGTCAGTGAGTTACAACAGCGCTAAAACAGTTGTTAAACGGTATTCTGAACGCCGTTTTAACGGTGTTGTAAGTCAGGAAAACCACGCCCACCGCAACCACTATAACCAATAGGAAATGTTGTTAGAGGTAGCATATAAGAAGTTTTAACCAATCCGATTGCTCCCTTGGGCAAAAGCGTGCGAAACGCGCCTTTTTTTTTAATATGCGCGTTTTAGCGCTATATTTTGCGCTTAATATTTTGCATTGGCTTTTTTGCTTGTGTTAATGTTGTGTGCATGTTATGCGAGAGAATTAAAAAAAAATACAATTTGCTGAAGATAGTCATGGCAAAGGTTCGAAGAGGTGTGAATTTTCTCGCAGAAGAGGTTGAGCGATTAGTTGTTGAAGTTGTAGTGATCAAGATTGCCGCCATGACATAACTATACAAAGTTAAAACACCATCCACCCTGTTTTATCTCACATTCTTATATTTTCACTTGGGCAGAGTTACAACAGAAGATAAAACAGTCGTCAGAATACCGTGTTACAGATATGGTTGTACTGTTTGCGCCAAAAGTTACGCACGTGCGCATAAACTATGACAATGGCATGCGCGGACAAAGGGAGAGAGATAAAACAAACGTTAAAACAGTTAAAACAATAGTTACAACAGAGATAAAAGTGTTCAGAATACCGATTATTTACAACAGACTTAAAACAGAGATAAAACGGTCTCAGAATACCACCCCAGTACAATAATACAACAAGGACTTAGGCCAGGAACAATCTTAAATCTGGACCAGCCCTAGACTAGAGCTATTCATCCCTACCCTGAACCTTTCTTTTGGACACTGTGTTGTGTCTTCATAGTGGAATTAGCAGCTATGTAGCAGCTAGACAGGCTCATCACGTAACTAGATTTATTTAGCATTTTCAATGCAAGATACCGTGTGGTCTTCAATCCATTTGAATTCAATGATATTTTTGTAACATGTTCAGAATTAGTCATTTAGTGAGCCTACTTAGTGGTGTGAAGAGCTGACTAACTTTTAGTGATACATATTTTATACCTTAAAATTACAGTATGGTCTGAAGCTGCTTGTGACATACAAAATGCAGCTGTTTAGGACATGTGTGTGTTATTGTTCTTAGTAAAAAAAAAAAAAAAAAATGCAATTGAGAATTGAGATATTTCTTGTCCATCGGGAAATTAACTTTCCCCATGGTTTTCCCATACACGTACATACATATTCCAGATACTGTAAATGAATTTCAATAATACAAAACATACACAAAAATTACATTTGAGATGATGCATAGGTACCAAGATTACAAATAATTATGATTGAGTGCTGCATGCTTTGATTATAGTCATAGTACAGAAGGCAGTATTGTGTATAACTCTGTATTCATGTTCTCATTACTTATATTTATAAAAATAAAAAAAACCTCTGGCGCTAAAACAAAGTATGTGGAATAATGGATGACATGATATTGCATGATACATATTTTGTGTTGATGTATAAAATAATTAAAGGGAATATACGTACTGGCAAGAGGAAAAAGCCTTCAAAAGATGATTGGGAGCAATCTTCTTGCCAATGGTTTTAAATTCGTGGTTTGTCCATTTTGAGGATTTGTGATTCAATCACTTATTATTCCAAATGTGGATCATTTGAGGGCAAATAACTTTCAGCAAGTTTCTAAAATGGGCAATACATGAATTTATCACCGTTGGCAAGAAGATTGCTCACGATCACCTTTTTTAGGGCTATTTGTCTTCCCAGTACAGTCAATTCCCTTTATTATGTAAGTGAGTTTGTCATATGTGTGTATGTATTCTAATGTATTTTATTGATTGTCCATCGTGGCATATGAAGAATTGCAATTTGATGTAAGATTACAAAGGGCCTATAGATGGAAACGTGAGCACGTTAACCAGGCTCCATTGCGTCCCAACCATTATCTATTTTCTAGACTTTGACCCTTTCAGAATTTTCAAGTCTTTGGTCAATATTGGGGGTGTCACAAAGTCCAAGAAATGGCTGCACAAAAGGCATTTTGTGTTTCTGAAGGACAAAGGATTTTGTTGCGAATCAGCACTAATCAAAACTGTGAATTTCCTTCTTTTTTTTTGCAGAGATTATGCAATTTGTACTAGGCAATGTAGCTCCCAACAGTGTGTACTTTGACACTTTGTCCCATATTCACAATGTTGGTTTACCTAAATATGTGTACTAAACATGGACTAAATTCATGGGATGCCAAATTAAACAACATGAAACATTATTATTGTTTCAGTATCATTAACATTTTGTCCTCAGAATCACTATGTTATATTGAGTTTATCCACAAAAAATATGACAGGGATTAATTGAAATCACCAGCTGTTGTATTTCTGTGATGAAAATCAATGATTTGGTGACTGCACCAGATGATTTATTTTGCACCCCATAAAGTCATGTTTAGTACACAGTCTAAGCAAAAACTTTTATTTTCGTATGGGAGTAAGCAAATGAATTCATGAGGTCAACACATGCATGCCTGATACAGCATGTAAACCTTGCCTGATATTAATGTGTCAGAAGTATTATGCTGTTACGTATTTATTATCATTGATATTGTGTTTAATATAGATTATTCTTGCAGTAAGGCCCTCTTGAAAACAAAAGCCTTTGAAAAAAATATTGAGAGGGATGATATAATTTATGTTATCGTAACATGCATTTTGGAATAGTGGGCTTATCTCAAAGACAATTTCCTATTAACTGTGTGCTATTCTGCAATCTTGGCACTTGAAACCAAAGCAAACGTTTGATTGCAACCCCATGCTGTGATCTCGGCCGACCTTGAGTACTTTGACCCATTGTTGATGGGACTATACACAGATATCTCACTGCCATTCACATTTTCATAAATACTGATGGTAATACAATTGTCAATGTCATTGGTACTATCATTGACATCGTATCTCCACTGTAATTGGCCGTGACCTTGACCTTGTCCATATATGCAGGTCAAGACATCCTCTCCTGCGGGTTTGCCGGCGCCCTCTATGGCGGACTGCTGTGCGGAACCAAGATCCTCAACCGCAACCTGATGGGAGACCTCGCTGCACTAAGGAAGCAAAGCAAGAAAACCAAGTAATCAGCTGAGTCAGTCCCAGCCAGAAAGATCAATGATGTGGGTCTCAGGTGCCTGATATTACAGGTAAAGTGTAGAAGTGGTAACAAAAACGGGCTGTCATTTTTTGTTATTTCAGCAATTGTATCAATTTGAGATGATTCCTTCCTTGTAATCCTTGGATTACAGGCACTTTACCCTTTACTGCTTCTACGCCGTACCTTTAACTACAGGCGTTCTGAATAGCTATGAGCTGCACAGCTGATATACACCTGTGTCGGTAGTAACTACAAGGTTCCCAGCTCATATTGAATAGTATCTTTTTTATATGAAAACATTTTGATACAGAGATAATACTTTGTAATCATACATCAGCATGAGCAATACAAAAATTGGCAAAGTAAATGTGTTGCCCCATTGACGACTTGCATGTTGCAAGAAATTGAAAATTGCATTTGCAAGACTTTGTACAAGTTTCATTGGGTTTGCCAATTTGATATAAAGACTCTAGGACAAAATTGAAGATGACAACTAGATAGCTTGCATGACGCATCTTATCTCTAGCCCTTTAGAGAAGACATCCTTATACTTACCTACGCAAGGAAGATGTTTGAGCTGCGTCGATGATTGATGATGCAAAGTTTATTCACAAAATAGCTTTTTGATAACATGAATAGATTGATTTGTAATGTCTTGTCATTTTGATATGTAATGGTGGTATAAATCAAAGAACTGACTTTTAAAAATTAAGCATTTGGAGAATTTGCATCATCATTTTGAAATATCTTAAAAGTGGCTTTGTATGATAATGGATTCTGCGAGGAAGTCTATGATAATAGATAGATACCAAATTGTATCTTTAGAATCTATTATGTATTCTGTAAGTAAGAATAATAACATTTGTGTTTGGATGTTGTATTTTTGCCAGTAATGTAAAATACAATGATGCAGTGTCAAGCAATATTTCTTATAAACATCCATTAAGATCATGCTGACGATACGTGAAGCAATGCCAGTATTCAGTGAAACTTGTTTTAGGGGAGTAAGCATAGTTTTTCATATTTTGTGTTTAAAGCAGGAAGCTTCTTATATTGGTGAGATGTTTACAATAGAGTTTTCAAAGTACACCATGTGATAGTTTTTAAGGAAAAAGACTGTTGGGTTGTACTTTGTTTAATAGCTCTAGAAAGAGCTGCTCATAGAGTTAGTGATAAAGAGGAGATTATATAGAGTTCAGATAGTGAGTGAGAATCAGAATTGGTTAACACTGAGAAGAACTGTCAGCATATTTTTTTTTTTCACTTGCTCCTCTGAGCAGCTGTTTCTATAGCTATTCCAAAAAAAAAAAAAAAACATTCCCGTTATGGACTACCACTTGGTTTAGCATGAAAACTTATTGTACGAATAATAATTATTTGCGCAGTGGGTTTATATGTAATGTGCATGTTTTCATGATATATGGTAAATGGTCATTTCATTTGATTGAGAATTTATATCTACCTCAATTATAGGATCAAGACATGGTTTAAAAAAAAAATGTGTTTTTTATTTGTATATTTTAGAAGTGATTTGCGATGGTGTAATGAAATACGAACAAAACTGACTTCCTGATCCTTTGAAGTGATTTGTCCAGATTGATTTTCATGAATATTTGCTCATATATCTCAGTATTAGACAGATTACTGAGGCCGAGTTGTGTACATAGACATCTCTGTTTTCAAGAATTTCTGAATGGCGTGTTAGGAAAATGTTGCTGCCTTGAATACAGTTGTGTTGACTGTCGTGGTCTAAGCCCTGTTGCATAAAACTTATTAATGATGGTGACTTTGCTACCAGTGGCATTTTCTATGGAAACCTTAAAATTGATTGGCTGTTGAGAGGTGTTACCATGGTAGTTACCATTGATGACAGAGTTACCATTGATAAGTTTTATGCAACAGGGCCCTAGTCACATCCGCAACTATAACTGCAGGTTTATTTCATTGTAAAAATCTGTATTGCTCAAGTCATCCGTATATCAAAGATTCAGCTGATTTTTATGCAGCTGTTGCCTCATTTATGTGTTGCTCAATGCAGCTGTTCCTCATAATATTGATTAACTGATCATTATGAAATATTTGCATTAAATGGTTTATTTGAAATTTAAAAAAGTTGAATGGATTTGTATTGTTGTGGTGACTGTTGATTTTTTAAAGGAGCATGAGACTGTGACAATTATTTTACGAGAATTAAAGCAGAAAAATCAAAGAAATGGACTGGCAAAAGTTTGCGACACTTAAGGTATATCAATATGTATAAGAAATTAGTTTACTTTTTAAAAATCATGATTATGATCACTCAGTTCTGTTAGTTAATCTTTTAGTGCAAATCCATTGGTGTGGAATGATGAACTGCATATCATTTTTACCATTCTTTTGCACCATGCATTAACTAGACAACATCCAGAGTATCACCTGTCTACCTTGGAATTACAGAGCACTATATGAAGATGTTTAAAAACAAAAATTACCTTATGTGTCCGTTTTTTCCCCAAAACTGTTTCTCTGATTTTTCAGCTCATGGGGTGCTAAAACACACCAAAAAATGTGATTGCGTCACTAAATGAATTGTTCTGTCCACAGAAGCACCAGAGTGTGTGACTTTTATCACTGACGAGAGATATATTTCATTGACACAATCACTCATGATTGTGTAGACAAAATCGTTGATTTGTTGACGGAACAGTAAATTGGGATATTACTTTGATAACCTCTTTAACAACACTCTCATCGCTATTCCCCTCTCTTCCCGTCTCGCATTTTCTCCTTCTTTCTCTTTATTCTCTCCCTCTCCCTCCCATTCAACTCTCTCTCCTGCCTCTCTAACATATGCAATCAAATCATGATGGATTAAAAGATTTTCCTTTAGACTAAAAGAGATTCTGTATGGAGAACTACTGGAATGAGGAGGAAGAAAATAAATGAGGAGGGAAAGCAAGAGAGAGAGAGAGAGAGAGAGAGAGAGAGAGAAAGAAAGAGACAGAGAGAGAGAGAGAGAGAAAGAAAGAGAGAGAGAGAGAGAGAGAGAGAGAGAGAGAGTGAGAGAGATGAACACATAAAGAAGAAATAAAAGAAAAACATGAAAGGGAAAGTGAGAAAAAAAGCACAAAGGATTTCTAATGAGATAAATATACATGATAAAAGACTGATAAAATAAATTGCCATTTAGTATAATTTATTCATGATTTCCTTCAATTTTTACGTTTTGTTTTCATGTGAATTATTGCAACACATTGGAAGCATTGATCAAATGCGATACTCATGTCCAACATAGGATGATTTTTTTTTACAATACGATAGATGTAGGGCTTCTCTCTCTCTCTCTCAATATACAAAAATATGATACATTTACTCTTGCCAAGACATTAATGCAAAATGTATGTACACATACACTGTACATAAAGAAAAAATAAAATCAAAGTTACAAATAAATAGAAACAGATAACAATACCTGTAATTCACATCAGCATTTCAAGACCCCAGTTGGTGATGCACCTCACCATAAAACTGCCAATTTTGACTGATTTAGTCAAACATACAAGATAATGGTAATTTCACAAGTACAGAACATTGAGTGTGTTTAAAACAAACAATAGCAATGCAGTCTGCAATTACAAGGACATGATGCCACACAAGTACAGTAACCACCTCTTGTACTGCGGCTTGAATGTTTCCTTCACATACAACGCAATGTTGAATTTCATAATTATGACAATACCAGACCTTATATGGTAAAAACTTGCTTAATATTTCCACAGTATTCCAATTAATCCTTCCATCATTTTTGTCTACCCTTCTTAAAAATATTACAAGAATAAGGTTTCTTGAACATGTGATGACATATCATTGGTATATATAAGCCTACAGTTTGTAGTATTTCAATTGGATTACAGCAAAACACCAACTATATACTATACATGATTGGACCTGTATTATTTCTTCCATTTCGAAAGTGTGTCTCGCATGTAATACTTATTATGGCAAGACAAATACAGTAGAATATTCCACGATGTGGTTACAGCCTTGAAGTTCTGCTTCAGCCATTAGGGTAGCCTCATTGTATACAAAACCAAGATCAAAATGTTAGATAACCAGTGTTCAAGGTACAATGAACCCCTTCCAACCCCCCCCCCCCCCCCCAAAAAAAAAAAAAAAAAAAAGAGGAAAAGGAAGATATTGATGAAGAAGCAGAGGAAAGGGAAAAGGAGGAAGAGGGACAAAAAAATAATAAGACATTCTTTTGATCACGTTTAGGGAGGGGGGGGGGGAGGTTGAGTAGATGAACAAAAGCACCAATTTCATTCCTTAATAGCCCCCACTCATTGTGTATTAACATGTTAATCAACAGGAGGGGGGGGGGGGGAGTGCTGACCCCCATCCCTTCTCAGAATTAAAAGCCCTGGCTATATCCAGAGGATTGCTACAATATACAAAAACACTGGCTTTCACAGTGAGAACTTCAGCCTTTTATCTGTCAATACTTCACCAAACCAAATTACAACATCTCCATTTTCAGTCCATATCAATTTGGGGGGAAAAAGGCAGCAAAGAGGAAAGATAATTTGTTTACACCAAATACACTATCGATTACACTATGCCCCCTGAAAGGGCACCTACACTCAATTCAAAATATTATTCAAAGAAGTCACATTTTAGACGATAGCTTCCAAAGCAAAATGAAAAGGAAACCGCTTGACAATGTGATTATCATTCAAACGCAAACCATACTAATTTATGATATGATACCTACACAAATTAGAGTTGTTTTTAGAGAAAGTATCAAAGAATGATATTGATATTTCAAACACAAACACAATGAACAGTTCAAATAACACTCACTTCTTCAAATAAATAATGAAACACATCAAGAGAGAATCATTTTCTCTCTGCACCTTATCCAGTTCTTAATGAAGGGAGGAATGAAAGCATTACCAACATACAACTGAAATAGTAATGCATCATTGTACAGCACCAAAGCATAATGAAGTGAACATCCTTTACAAAACATGCCAACAGACCATTTTTGTTAAGTATGCAAATTTTATGCACGTCTTTCCCACAATAGGTTACTAATGGTAACCCCAAAGCTTGTCTGAGGTTTGTCTGAGCATGGACCTATCATGGATGGACTGCGCTCGGATAGACTTCCTTTGATCTATGAGGTCCGCCGCCTCATAACAATTCAAGACATTCAGGTGTTTTAAACCATTAGCTGTATTTCTAATTAGGGTAGTGCCTTCCTCTGAATAACAAAAGAAAATCTGTTTTGAGAAGTATGTCAACCGTTCAGCCTTCGCTGGGAGCTCGTAGCTGATCTTTTTACACACATTGTGAATTAGTTTTGGGGTGGGCGAAGGGAAATTTTGAAAAAAAATTGTAGAAAGAATTTGGTCCGTAACTTTTTCGGACACCTCCGCACACGAAATTGAGGTTGTTTCCATGAAAGATGAAACACTCAGTAAACGATTTACAAGATATTTTAAAGAAAATCTGATTCGGAAATGTGCGATATCGAGGCATTTCTCTAGCATGTTTTCTACAGTATTCTCCTTTATCACAAAAACGAAGGAACAATATAATCTGAAATTCACAGAATCATATCTTTATAAGATGTAATACTACTGCTCATGCACTTCAGTTCATGAAGTGGTTCTGAAGTCTTCTGCGCATACAGAATATATATTCCTCAAAATGCATCCTACATTTTGTCATGCTTGTTTGGCGGCGGATCTCCCTCGATCAAAGAGCCAAACGCTTCAAATATTCCATTGTGATATTAATGCACGCGACTGCTGTAGGAATAAATTACACTTCGTGCTGACTCCATTCTTTACACCTCTCTGGTCTGAGTAGCAACAAGTAATAGATTCAGAGTGCATTCGGCATTCCACCCACTGAAACTGAATAGCAAAATAAGAGTTATGGGGGGAAGTTGGGAATACATTATAAAAACGTTTTTTTAGCAGGAAAACTTGCAGTCAGTCAAACGTCCTGTGACATGGGAGAACAGTTAGAACCAACTTATGCCCATGATTCTTCATGAATATGTAATCCATATATTTTGCTTTGAATCATTTTGGTATCTGTTTCTTAGTGAGAGGGCTTTCATATTCTTGAGAATGCACTTCCAGGTCAGATATACATGTATGTACATTTCTTTGGTTTGTAGCTTGGTGAATGTTTGCTTTTACAAAATCACATCTTAACAATAAAACTAGGCAATTCATATTGAAATAAAGAAGGCATAAGAAAACTTATACATAAATACAACTTCATAATATAACGCAAGAACATAAAAGGCTCATGGTGCCTTAATCCTCTCCGTGCCATAGGGGCATGAAACACATAAAAGTCATTGGAGTTTTCTTAGCTTGGTACTGCCAGAGTTAAAACAGTTCATGAACATTGTCAATTTGGAATTCTGATGTTTCTTAAATTCCAGTCTACAGTTGAGTTGGTCAGTATTTTTCAACATCCTGCGTGACCACATTTTTGTTGAATTAAAGGATGGTTTCACTTGTTTTAATTTTAAAAAAAAAACCTTGTCTATTTTATTGATATGTATCTTAATGATGACAATATGTTCATCTTTATGTGATTAGCTTGGATTCTTGTATTCTGTGGCACTTTGTTCTTCACCTATACTTCCAACTTGAGTTTTATGAATTTACTCATTATTTTATCAAAAGACAACAGTTTTAAAGAGATCTTTTTCTTTATATAGATGCTGCCCCAGAAATATTTTTGTTATGACATATCTCATTGGTATTTTGAAAGACTTTTCTTGATCTTAAAAAAGGCATGTTCACTGGAAATGAGAAACTACATTTACAGTCTTGATTAAGAGCTGTTTTTTATTCTCCTTGGTTCATCGCAAATTTATTTTAATGAGATTTGGTTCCATTGGAATAGGTTTCATTTGTGACAAGCAATTATATTTTTTAACAGTCATATAGGATTGGGCCACTGTAATGAACATAAGCCAAAATTTGTAACAATAATTCTAAAACAGCACAACACTCTTCTTGATCGGAAAATCTCAAGATAGAAACACAGGTACAAAACAAACTTCATAAAATCATACACAGAAATGGAAGAATGATAAAGCTGATCGGAGATATCAATTCATACACGATAATTGAAAACAAAAGTACAATAAATGAAGGCAAATACAATGAAAGATGCATTACAGATTCATATATCTTCTCAAGGAAGTAAAATTAATACTAGCAATAATCATTTTCAGTGATTTTTCTACTTCAAACAAATCTATTTCATGAGGGTAATTCATACATGTATTTGTCTAAAATTGCAATGATATAAGATTTCAGTGCAGTGTAAATGTAAACAAAGACAAAAAAATAACAAAAAATCACTTAATACGAAGAGTGATTCAGTATTGTTTTCACATAAATGTACTGTACAAAATAAATAGGATGGAAAGTTAGAACTGTACATGAATATCTTAAAGAAAAAAAAAACTTTCTGAGTTGCTACAGTTAACTTTACCAAAATATGACTTGAAGTGGGGGGAAAACTGCAGCCCAAACCTTATCTTTAAGTACAACCCCTAAAGAGGACAGCACTTAAAAGAAGTTTCCTTGATTGGCTGTGGAGACGAAATTGTCAGCATTCCAGAAAACGAGAAATCTAGTATTTTTCAAAGTTGTGAAAAATGTCACAACATTCAGATACATTCTGCATGCCTGGTGTCATTTTGGTCAAATAAACTTATACAAAAAAGTAACAAGAGTTTGATTATCTCTTGCTGTTCAGCAAAGGCCTATATATGGTACATAATTCTAATGACTTTTAAGTGAATAAATGAAAAAGCAAGCTTCAGAAGAACATAAATCTTGCTGATATCATCATGGTAGGTAATATTTCTTTGTGCTTCAGCCTCTTGTCAACCACCCTACATAATACCAGCAGTTCAAAGGTGATCAGATATTTCAATATGTTTAACCCCTTCCCTGTGCAAGACAAAATGCTGCTCCAAGGATTTGTGTGTGCATTTTTGGTGTAAACATCATTGGAGAAAGAGCTACATTCGATTTCCTAACTGTTTTGATTTTGTTTTATTTTATTTGAATCACTTCTTGATTCCTTTTCGACCCTTAGTTTACTGGTAGCAGGTTGCCCATGTCTTAAGTCTATAAGGATGAGATAATCTAGCAGCAAACAGATTAATCAGAATTACCACCACCTTCTTAAGGAAAGGGGAACCTTTTCTACATAAGGAAAGTATTTCTTCAAAATTAATGATCACATCAAAATAATGAATGAAAATAACAAAAAATGCAAGAATGCAACATATATCATGGTGTTTTGATGATTAACGTTGATAGAAATATGTGTATATTTTAAAACTTTGACACCAAAATCAGGATTGATGTCTCTTTATTCGGGATGTCTGATTTGAACCTCTCATCGGGACGATGACATAGATGCTGATACATCATTTTGGACTTTGTATTCGCTGATAACACACCGTACCCTGGGATTTTTGATGTTCACAATGACACTGGTAGGTTACACTGGCAAATGCTACATACGACAACTGAGGAAGTGATGGAGCAACAAAATCCTTTTGTTGACAAAGAGGGAGAATAAACTTCCAAAGAGCATAAACTGTCATAGATTATGTTATCGCAAGAATAAACACTCTAGAACATTATGATAATGACAAAGTCAACTTTGCTCAGAATGGTGTCAAGCGAGGTTTTTGTCTGCATGTTCTATGATCAAACACATGGCGTACATGCACAATGTGTGTACGGTCTGAGATCAAGATTACATAGCGCAGGTTTACATCTAGTTCGCAGACATTAATGTTTGTCTGTGGATTAGATCTCCAGACGTTTCATTTCTAAGTAACATACCACATCATTGTGCAAATTTGCTTTAACAGGAGACAGTGGAAACAAAATCGGTCTGGTTAAAATCTAGTACATCTTGAATCTTATTCTCCTTACTCTACAGTGCATAGGGATATATAAAAAAAAAAAGTATGGCTAATCATAATTATCATTATTATTATGGATACAATAGCAAGCAAGAACTTGACTCTCTACATGCCACTAAGGCATTTTTACACCAGTTAATACACAAAGCAGCCCTTCATAAAAGGTTCAGCCTCATTTTGTCTGTGATATTTATAAAAGTGATTACAGTCTGTATCATTTCTTCTTCTTCTTCTTCCCTTTACATAAACATATTCTTTCACATAAAATAGAGAGAGAGGAAGAGCAAACAATCATGATATTCTAAAAAGTAAATCTGACTAAATAGAGATGGAGAAAAATAAATAGATATTGACCAAAAAGGTGCTAAAGCGAGGTACTATAACAGCGTGGTGATCACAGAAACATTTCACTCAACAGATGTCTCTGCACAATAAGATAAATATGTGTTTTTTAAATTTACATAATAATAATATAAACTCAGTATGTACAATTCAGAAAGTTTGCATATATAAAATATGAAGTTAAAATCTCTTATAAATACGGTGATTCTTTGGAAAGATAAAGTTTTCTAGATCTATGACTCTCTACTGCTACCTCCCTACTTTCACTAGGATTTCGTGTAGTATTCTTAAGACTACTAAAAGGCTACATAATGAGGAGATATGGAGAGAATTGGCGGAGCTTGATTCGGCTATTTCTGGGTTCCGTGATGCCGCCCCTAGTAATGGACTGAGGTGAAGAAAAGAGGAGAGGAGAGGGCTGCGGTTGTTGATCAGCGCTTCGATCTTCTCCGCTTCGGTGAAACAAGCCTTAATCTGAAAGAGAAAAGAAAAACACTTTATGTTCGCAATTCCTTCCTTTGAGTAAATCATTGAATAGTGTTAACCAGCATTTCCATCAACCATGAAAAGTATAATCAGAAAGTATAAAAGAATAATACTCTTCATTCAAAATTAAGTAATCTTAGATTATATAATTTGCAGATCAGAACCAATCATTTAAAAGTTTGAATTCAAAATGTCTATATCTAAATGGAACAATGCTTAACCTACAGCAGGAAATTATGTTAAAGAGATCATAACAATAAAACACTTTCCACAGTACAAAAGATTGAATTAATGACCTAGTATACACTCAACAATGTATTTATTTGTAGATCCAGATAAAAACAATGTATAGACGTCATACCTGCACTATGCTTGGCTGGGTGCTTATAGGCCTGACCAGAATCACAATGTCGCCCTCTATGCTCAGGTAGCCAAACAGGTCGCACTCCGCCTGGCAAAGAAAGAAATATACATATCATAACAAATATATCAAATGAAAGAGCAGATAAATACATCGTTACTGATATGATCTATCAACAAATGTGTAATGATTTTTCAAGGTGACATTATAACTAAATCTTCAAACTGGCAACAGTTTGGGAAAGTTTAAATTAATACTTTTGCTCTTTAAATTGCCACATATATTGCTTTGAATTATACTCTTCTGAAGCCACATTTAATCATAAAAGAGAGTACATTCCATTGTTAGTTACTTTAAAGATGACTAAGAAAAGAACTGAACTGAGGATACCATGGACTAACAGGATCTCAACCTCATCAGTATGAGGGTAATTCTGTACAATAAAAACTATAACAAAGATATAGTTTTAAAAAATTCATTGTGTGTGTGTGTAACTTACAACTGCCACCACATTCCTGAGCCCATCCAGGATGGCATCCAAGGACACCGCTCTACTACCTACTGCCGTGGCAACCAGATCCACTTCTTCCTCACTGAACAACACTCGCACCTGACCAGCTGAAAACAAAAGAAAGAAATGATGATGATGGTGATGATAACTGGTACTTGTCATGCACCGGTATCTATGATCCAGTAGAATGCAGAGAGGGAGGGAGGGAGGAAGGGAGGGAGAGAGGGAGGGAGAGAGGGAGGTAGAGAGAGAGAGGGAGGGAGGGAGGGAGGGAGGAAGGGAGGTAGAGAGAGAGAGGGAGGGAGAAAGAGAGAGGGAGGGGGAGAGAGAGAGGGAGGGAGGGAGAGAGAGAGAGAGAGAAAGAGAGAAAGAGAGAGAGAGAGAAAGAGAGAGAGAGAAAGAGAGAGAGAAAGAGAGAGAGAAAGAGAGAGAGAGAGAGAGAGGGAGGGAGAGAGAGAGAGAGAGAGAGAGAGAGAGAGAGAGAGAGAGAGGCATGGAGAGTCACAGGTAGAATGAGATAGAGAGCAAGACAGAGAGAGTTTGCTCGTTTGTATGAAGCAATAAAAAAGTGCAAAACTAGTTAAAAAGCTACACTTAAGTACAGAACCTAGACAAAGAGCTCCCTCTGGAGCCAGCTAAGAGAGAGTGAGGAGATTAAGAGAGGGAGACAAAAATACAGAGAGGGTGAGAGAGAAAGAAAGAGGATAAAGCGACAGGTAGAAACATAGATGGAGGCGGATACAGAATTAGACAGACTGAGAGAGAAAGAAAGATATGGATTATAGATGGGGAGCAGAAACAGTGAATTATAGAGAGAATGATAGATTGAGAGAGAAGAGAGCAAATGAATAATGTTACTTCTAAATGTGAAACAAAATATAAATGTAATAAACATGTTTGATTAAGTCGGTTTCAGAGTGATCAGTTGAATGTCTTAATTAACACACAGTAGACTAACAGTGAAGGTAGAAGTAATAACAACTAAACATAGTTAACTTACCACATATTGGGCAGCAGCTCCCGGGGGGTGTCACTGCTATGCACGTCTCGGGCCATGTCACCGCCGGGCACTCAACAGTAGCACATTGGATCTGAATGTCTTCAGCATCTCCTAAAAAAAAAAAGACACAAGCAGAGGCAAAATATAATGAAATTAACTAGTGATCTACATCATTGCATTTATGCAAGCCTCGTTATTTTTTTCAGTATTTCTTTGGTTGCCACATGCGCCTTTATTCACTAGTAAAACACACGATTTCCATAGAGCAGCAGTTTATCTGACGCATAAAGGACTAAACTGCAAAATTCAATATCATATAATTTTGAAAGCGCATGTGTTCACAAAAATGTTATGTTCACAAAATAAAACAAAAATGAAATTTTCATGAAAGCATAGGGCCTTCTCAAAATTTTAAGATAGGGTTGATACGTTTGTAAATCATGTAGAAGTGGCATTTGTGTACTGCAAATATTGCAGAAGGGGTATCATTGTAAGTGTAGTTGAATCCCAAAGATATGGGCAAATTTGTGATAATTTTTGCATGAGATAAAGGTCAGACTTGTGTAAGTTGTTCTTGAAACAGCAGTGTATCATGCATTATGCCTTAGAATAAGAAGCAAGATCACCAGAATTTTAAGTGCTGCTTACTAGTAAGAATACCCACTGCCAATACAAACTTGTACTCAATTTGTATGAAATAGAGGTCTAAATTAAATTGTGTGACTTGTTCTTTAAAAAGCATTTTTTTATGTAGAGAATAAGAAGCGAGATCATCAGGATTTAAAGTGCTGCTTACCAGTAAGAGTGCCCACTGCCTGGCAGGGCCCGTAGTAGTCCACTGTGGTCCGGTCACTCCAGGCCTCACACTCGCTGGAATACGTCTCCCCATTATGACCACACAGCTGCTGCCGCACAGAATGATGGCAGTTCATCTGCAGATACGCAAAAACAAACATCGGTCATCGTAAAACAATTTTCATTTCACTCCCCTCTAATTTGATCAGCCATTTTTCATGAGCCTACATTTGACAAAAATATGTTGTCATGGAAGAAATATTGTCCCCTCATCAAACTTGATCAGCCTTTTCTTCAAGAGCTTCAGGTAAACAAAAATCAGTTGTTGAGGAAGAATTATTTTACAGGTAGGCCTCAAATCTGATGAGGAATTTTCGTGAACTTCAACGAAGGAGAGGCATATCCTAAACAGGAAAATAATTCTGATATGATAAGCCAGTCCACAGTTACAATGTTTGCATGAGAAGACAAATGCTGGTACAAATAAACACACTAAACCCTCCTGTACATTATACCACCTGAGAACTTGATGTTCTCATAAGGGCTCTCTTGTTTTTTATGGGAGCATTATTTTTTTTTTCTTGCATTTCGAGGGATGAAAAGCCTTGGGCCCCTGTATTTCTCAATTCTGACAAAATGATAGACAGCCTCCATACCATTTGAAAATTGTAACACGTCGCTTGGGTAAACACTTAAAAGACGCGGCATGCAGCGAAGAGACAGCTGCAAGAGCAAGCCCTATCCATATAGACTGAGATATCTACCTGGCATCTGCCCCTGTATGCCAGCTGAGCCCCCATGCTGTGCAGTGTACACATGTTGAGATGCGTTCTGTGTGTCGTATCGCAGACCGGTGCGTATACCTCAGCGTCACAATCATTCACAGGAGCAACTGCAAAGAGAAGGAATACACTTACATTAAATACAAATATAAAATATATGATAGATCATTTTGGTAATTATATTACAGAATATACATAATACACATAAACCCAGACAAACTACTGCTGATTAGAATCAGTTGTGCAAAAAATGCATCAATGAATCCACTTTGGCATTTACAAAATGCGACGTAAAGGATTTTTCTAGATTCACTGTTGTTGGGACGTACCGTCACCAAAGGTTAAGCAGTAGAAGCACAGCTGTTTCTGTGTGTGAACACAGCACTACAGAGACAGTTCAACTTACCACAGTCGTACTGCGGACAATCGGCAAAGTTCACACTCAGACACACTCTCCTCCTGGGAACACATCTGGGAAGATAGACAAAAAGACAAAACAGTTATAACCCCTTGAAGTAACAATTGACTGGTTATATATTGCCCTCTCTAAGTTGTACTCTGATACCAGGGGGGTGTTTCACCAAGCTGTTCGTAAGTTACAAACGACTTTACGAACGACTGGTGATCCCTTCTTGTGCTAAATCAGATTCTCAATGAACAAAGCGTGGTATTACATTGAGCACAAGAAGGGATCACCAGTCGCTCTTAAAGTCGTTTGTAACTTACGAACAGCTTGGTGAAACGCCCTCCTGTAACAATATTGCACCCAAATGCATCAATAACTACTTACTGGTAATTCTCCTTGCAGAGAAGTAGACTATAGAAAGTTTGGGGAAAATCAGCTTAACAGCAATATATCAATAAATTAAGGGGTGGACAGCAATTTGAAGAAAAACAAATCAACCTAGTGCATTTGGAAAGTTTCCTGACTTTTTGTCCTTGCTTCCCCTTCAAAGGATTCTGTAATAGCTCCTAGACTGTATAAGGGGCAATATGGAACAGGGCATAGTCTATGCTACCAGACACAGTTATTAACACACTCCTTTGTATTCAAGCACAATTCTCCACATGCCCCCTCTGTGTATGTTGAGCGATCCTTACCTGTGGCCCATACTGCATGGGTTGACCTCACAAGGAGAGTTCATGGCACAAGTGCCAATCTCCAGCTGACCGTCATTGAAGTTCCCAATGCATCTAGGGAGGAGAAACAGGAATGACGGGGATTGGATGAGGACTTGCTGAATATGTTTATTCAAGGAATTCAACGTTTTGTGGAGAGACAATACATGAAAAATTATCTTTGTTTTGCTGTTACTCTTCACAGTATACAACTGATTTATCAATCTGTTAGAAAAATAAGCATATATAAAGATATGATCTTTGTTTTGGTGTTACTCTCCATAGTAATAAAATTGATTGATCTGTTAGAAACATAAGCAAAGAAAAAGAGGACCATGCAGGTACTTGAACCAGCGATCTACTGCTTGCTAGGCTGCGATATGATCCACTGGGCTACCACTTGGCATAAAACTAAGGAAAATAAAAAAACTCATAAACTCATGCTGAAAAAGATGGATGGATGGATGGATGGATGGATGGATGGATGGATGGATGGATGGATGGATGGATGGATGGATGGATGGATGGTTGGATGGATGGATGGATGGATGGATGGATGGATGGATGGATGGATGAATGAATGAATGATAGAAAGAAAGAAAGAAGGAAAGGAAGAATGAATGAATGGATGGATGAATATATGAAAGACTGAATAAGTAAATTAGTGCAATGTAATAATACTAATAAAATCAATACAATAAAAATAGAGCGAAAGCATAAATGAACCTATCCTCTTACTTTGCGATGCAGGCACTAGGGTACGTCTTGCCGTTCTCTGCACAGACGGGCACGTACTGGTCGGTGCAGTCACATGGCAACCCCGTGTACCGCCTCCTCTCCTCCGCTGTCATCTCGGACGTCATGCACTGGCGCTTGGAGCAGATCTCCGTACCTCCAAAGCACACGCACAGGTTGCAGTTGATGTGGAAGTGGCTACCGTGCTCTGTGGATCAAAAATTGAGATGAAGGGGTTAACTCCTTCTGTGCCACACAAACTGCTGATCTATTGGACTTGTGTGCATGACTGGAGAAGAAATGCCTCAATGATGCATAAAGACTTAACTCCTTCTGTGTCAGAAAAACTACTGATCTATGAGGCTTGAGTGTATTATTGGTTTAAGAACCTACTGAAAACATCTCTTCATCTGATCTGTCAGGGAGTGCTTATCTTAATGATAAAGGTTGCAATCATCTGTCAGGGTTCCCAGCATTTCAAGAAAAAAAAATCCCTGATTTTCCCCTGATGAAGTCTCAAAATCCCATGAGAATTATTTCAACTCATTTCCAGTTTCACATGTTCCCTATGTTGTTGCAGTAAACTATTTGCAGTATAAAATGGAACAAAATATAACAGAGTCTGACTGACTACATTCAATATATGGGCCAATCAAAATTCCAGACTTTTCCCTGATTTGAGGCATTTTTATCAAATTCCCAGACTTTTGCCCTGACTGGAAAAAGTAAAATCATTTTCTCTGGATTCCTTGATGGGCTGGAAACCCTGTCGGTATTGTGATATTGAGTTGTAAGTGATATTGGTAAGAAAGGTGTAAAGCAACAAGGATTGTTTGGTGATGTGTTCACACACACACATACCTTTCCTCTGGCCACTGATGATGCACATCTCGCTGCGTTCACACTGCAGGGCCTGGCAGTGCTCCAGTTGGCCAGACTGGCCACACACACAGGCCTGGTAGCAGTCCAGCTTGTCCCCCGACATGGGCAGGCGCACGTGGCTGCCCGTGGGAACAAGGAAGGATGAGGCCTCGCCCAGACGACAACCTATCGGGGTCGCCGGGAGAGAGACGAGAATAACAATGATATATTCATTGGTAAAGTGCAATAACTATATGAATATAACAATGATATATTCATTGGTAAAGTGCAATAACTATATGAATATATTCTACTGCACTGCAAGAGTTTATAAATGCTGTGGTGTACAACATTTGGGAGAGCACCTCGCAATTGACATCACAAAATCAAAACTTAAAACAATCATAACTGTCTTATCCTTTGACAGATTTTCATTAAACCTTCGCTAATATGTTTCTTTTATATTTCTGCTTTTAGTATTAAAATCAACTTAATTTCATTGTGAACTATATGTATTCCTCCTGGGTAGCCAGTTACTATATCAAATATAATTTGATGTTTCCCTTTAGCAGATCAGATAGCTTGTGGCGCTAACTACAGCTGCTTGGCTAAAGCCACGTTAATATGATATTAACAATGCAGAAAAATTGCTATATAAAAGATTATAGACCACAAATATATACAGTTGTCCTCAAAATTATTCATACCCCATTGAAAATAACAGTCTTTGTTAGATTCTTCCTTTGTAAAAGCTATTATGTTGGTACTTCCTGTGTATCTTTTGTCTACTTGTTGCTATGCACAAATCCACATATAAGTTGGCTAAACTTCATTTGCATAATAATAGATAAGTCCAAAAGTTATTTTTCCCTCATGTTCAGAATTATTCATACCCCTGACAATACCTCAACAAAAATGTTCTTTCTTCATAGTATCCATTGTTTTCCTTTCCTGAGAATGTGTTAATCTTTGTCCTATAGTTATTTCAAGATGTTCCAATGGATTAAATACCTTTTTTTGTTGACCAAATGTTAAACTATTGTCAAACACATAGCGTCTTTCCATAAGACTTTAAATAGAGGAAACGTGTTCTGGTCATTCTCAGTTTCTGATCATCATGGCCAAGAAGAAGGAGCTCAGTGAGGACCTACGGCAACGTCTTGTGCGTGCCCACATTGAAGGAAAGGGTTATAAGGCCATTTCGAAGCAATATGATGTCCCTGTGGCAACCGTGCAGAGCATTATCAACAAGCACAAGAAGTTCAATACTGTTAAAAACCTCTGTGGGCGTGGCAGGAAGAGAAAGGTGTCCCCCAAACTTGCCAGGAAAATCTGCCGAGAGGTCAACAACAACCCCCGGACCACAACCAAGGCCCTACTTCGAACGCTTGACCAGGCAGGGACGAAGGTGTCACAGTCCACTATTGAGCGAGTCTTGCACAGAGGAGGTCTCCATGGACGTAGGCCTCGGAAGACCCCGCTGCTCAGGAAGAAGCATCTGGAGGCTCGCCTAGCCTTTGCTAAAGGTCATCTAAAGCAAGATTCCAGCTTTTGGTCAACCATCCTGTGGTCTGATGAGACAAAGTTGGAGTTATTTGGCCATATGGATGTTGAATACATCTGGAGGAAAAAAGGAGAAGCATACACTCCAAAGAACACTGTGCCCACCGTCAAGCATGGTGGTGGAAACATAATGCTATGGGGATGCTTCTCTTCCAGTGGCACAGGCAACCTCTTCAAGGTCCAAGGAATCATGAGAAAGGAGGATTACATCACGATCCTTGATGAAAACGTGAAGGAATCCGCTAAGAAACTCCAGCTTGGCCCTAATTGGAAGTACCAGCAGGACAATGATCCAAAACATACCGCCAAGTTAGTGAAGAAATGGTTCAAGGACAATGATGTCAACGTCCTCGAATGGCCAAGTCAGAGTCCTGACCTGAATCCAATTGAGAACTTGTGGCGAGACTTGAAGACCAGAGTGTTGACTAGGAAACCGACCAACCTGTCCCAGCTTGAGGCTTTTGCCAAGGAAGAGTGGGCCAACATCCCCAAGAAGACATGCAGGAAGCTTGTGGACACGTACAAGAACCGTCTAGAAGCAGTCATAAGAAACAAAGGCTATGCTATTGACTATTAAAGAAAGACATTGGACTCAGTAAACCTAGGGTATGAATAATTTTGAACATGGTATTTTTTGAAAATCCATGAATAAAATACCTCTGAAATGATGAATTTCTTGAATTGTGTATTGTTGTTATTCTTTCACATGTTGGTCACATATAACTGATATACACACTTGACAAAATGCATTCATTTCATCACAAAAATAAAAAATCATAAAAATTAACAAGGGTATGAATAATTTTGAGGACAACTGTATATATAAAGCAGATAATTATCATCCCCCTGCACACCTACCTGTGCTACACGTGAACTGCTGACATATCTCTCCATTCCCACACACCCGCCTGTCAATCGAACACACCCCGTTAGCCACGGCAGTGTCATTATTGCAGGGGTCTGCCTGACATGGCGTCGTGATGTCGAGGTGGGAGGCGTGGTGCTGGCTGGGCTCTAAGAAGGGGTCCAGCGAGACGCAGGGGGCGTGGTCATCGAACGGGGAGAGGATGTTACATAAGCCCACTGGGTCTACACCCTTGGCTAGCCGGGTCTGGTCAATGCACTTTGTTAGGATGTGGATGCAGTCAGATCTGTGTTGGTGACGAAGTGTAGGGAAGATGGTTACAACCTGTGCACTTCATATGTATGGAGACAATGATGTATTTGATTAACCCTAGAAGTGCGAGCTTAATGATGGATATATTGTTTATCAATACCAATACCAACACCAGCAACATCCTCACCATCACAATGACATCTTCATCACAACCATCATCACCATGACACCACCAATAACATCACCACAGGATTTACAATTCTAACACCGTTATCATCACAACTATAATCACAATAATCATCACCATGACAACATCATAACTAACACAATGCTACTCACTTGCATCATCATCATCATCATCATCATCATCATTACGTTGACAACATCATCACCACCAACTTACTCACTTGCAGATCATGTTGGTGTGCGTCTTACTATGACAGGGCTTTACCTGCAGAGTACAAGCAAAATCTAGCTTCCACATGTCAAGACCACACCACCAAGACAATCATCATCATGAGAACCTCATCACCAACACAATGTTACTCACTTGCAGACTATGTTGGTGTGAGTCTTCCTGTAACAGAGCTTGACCTGTAGAGTACAGGGCTGGTCTTCCACATGTCCAAACCACATCAACAACATCATCATTACCATTACCATGACAATATCATCATCACCACCATCGCAATCTTACTCACTTGCACATCATGTTAGTGTGGGTTTTCATGTGACAGGGTTTGACCTGCAGAGTACAGGAGATGGTCTTCAAAATGTTAGAACCACATCCCCAACATCATCATCATCATCATCATCATCATCATCATCATCATCATCACCATCATCATCATCATCATCATCATCATCATCATCATCATCATCATCGTCATCATCACCACCATGATCATCATCGTCATCATCACCACCATCATCATCATCATCATCATCATCACCATCATCATCATCATCAACATCATCATCATCATCATCAACATCATCATCGTCATCATCATCATTATCATCATCATCATCATCATCATCATAATCATCACCACCATCATCATTATCATCATCAACATCATCATCATCATTATCATCATCATCATTATCATCATCATCATCATCATCATCATCATCATCAACATCATCATCATCATCATCATCACCATCATCATCATCATCATCATCATCGTCATCATCGTCATCATCGTCATCATCGTCATCGTCATCATCGTCATCACCATCATCATCATCATCATCATCATCATCATCATCATCATCATCATCATCATCATCATCATCATTACGTTGACAACATCATCACCACCAACTTACTCACTTGCAGATCATGTTGGTGTGCGTCTTACTTTTGACAGGGCTTGACCTGCAGAGTACAAGCGAAATCTAGCTTCCACATGTCGGAACCACACCACCAAGACCATCATCATGAGCATATCATCACCACCAAAACCATACTCACTTGCAGATCATATTGGTGTGCGTCTTCCTGTGACAAGGCTTGACCTGAAGGGTACAAGCGATGGTCTTCCACATGTCCGACTCGCACTCTGCGATGTCCAGGACCTCGATGTTCATGAACGGCATCCTGATCACACCCTCGCTCCACAGGACCATGTCGCTGGCCGCGCCCTGGTCTGATCGGGATGAGCAACTCCTGAACAAGTCTGTCGGTCTGCAAGAAAACCGAGGAAAGTGCCGTTTTTACTCTGTCTGCACGCCAGAACAGGAGGGCGTTTCATGAACGTTGTCAGCACTGACCAAATGGTCAGTGCTGACAACTTCAGTGAAATCCTCGGTTTTGATTGGCTGAGAAGCACTAGCCTCTGACTGTTACTAAGGTAACTGTCTGAAAAAGACAGCTTGTCAGACGAAAAATGTTCATGAAACGCCCTCCAGGAAGGAATGCAGCATTAAGGGATTCAGTTCCAGTGGAACCCACACTGAATCTATTTGATATTGCTAGTCAGACATACCTCCGACAAACTTTAGGGTTAACCATTACGATGTGTGCCACATGTGACTTTGTGCCCTTTGGGAAAATACTTAATCCACATTGCTGCTCTCCACCCAGAGGTATCATTGGGTACCCGGTAGGAATGTAATGACTGCACCTTACTGGCTGCCAAGATGCTGAATGATCCATTGGGATTAGACAGGTGTCACCAGGTGTCACAAAGTCTTACAGGCACCCCATGACTGGGGTAAATACAAAGCACTTAAAGATGATACTGTTTGACATTATTTGAAGGTAAACGTATTGTTCAACGAGAGCTTACCTGTTGTTGAAATGTGCGCAGTAATCTAGACCACTGCAGCCTGGCTTGCATGGTTCCTCCACTACAAAGAGGAAAACATTTGATCGAGAGAGAAGGGGGTGGGTGGTAAAAGGGAGATAATAAATACATTTGTAACTAAAAAAAAATATTTTGCTGCCCTATTTATCAAGTAATCAACATATTTTACATCATTAAGATCCAAACTTTATAGTGTTAAAGTCCTTTGGATTTATTAAATTTGATTTGTATTGCTATGAGGTGATTTTTTTATTAACTCTCGCTATTGGAGCATACACACAGCTATAAGCCCCATTTATTCACCACATTGCGCAGTGAAAAAAGGATCTATAATTGTTAACAATTTTGGACAATCTGCAGAAATGTAGCATCCTGTGATATCTAGTTGGATTGAAAATGCACAATCTACATTAACAGATGTTATTTCCTGTGTCTGACCTAAAAACAAGGAAAATGGAGCACAATGTTAGGATACCCTTAACAAAAGTATGGAACAGTCCTTCTCAATAAGAGACGGATGAGACATTGGACCGTACCATCAGCTAAGCAAGTGAGGAGTGCCTCCTCGGCGGGCTCGTACTGGCAGTGCTCATCAAACTCATTCCAAGTCTCCTTGTTGGACCATGAGGTAGTATACAGCTGTAAAGCAATGGAGACAGTAGAGCATGTTAACTCATTGTATACCAGGGGCTGGCAACACATAAATTATTACCATGGATGTTTGAGAAAGAAGTAAGAAAAAAGGTGAAGCAATGCATGAATTGTCGGTCCTAGATGTATTACTACCATTTTTGACCTTGCAGCACGAAATAATACAATATAAGGGCACTTTCAGGGGGTACAAACGCTCCAAATTATAATTTTGAAAGATGTCTCGATGAAGCAAAATAACTAAACATGAGAGCACTTCCAAAATATACACTCCCTCCCAAGTGTTCAGTCTGATAAACATCTTTGAGTACCAAACAAAACAATATGAGGGCATTTTCAGGGGTACACCCCCCCTCCCAATGTCCATTCTGGAAGAGGTCTCAGAGTTGACAATGCCAAAGTATGGGGCACTCACTTTCCAGAGATACAGCCAATCACCAAAGTTCACTTTAAAAGCAAAATACATAAATATGAGGGCACTTTCCAGGGGTACACCCCCTCCAAATGTAAATTTTTCAAAGATGTCTCGATGTGGCAAAATTCCTCAAGATGAGGACACTTCCCAGATATATACCCTACCCAATGTGAAGTCTGATGAATGTCTTTGAGCACCAAACAAAACAATGAGGGCACTTCGAAGGGGTACACCCCTCCTCATTCTATCACATACCTTGACACAGATGTCCCTGCAACGGGAGCTGATGGCTCTGAGGCAGCATTGCAGACTGGCTCCGTCCAGCGCCCCAGGGTTTGTGGGGCCCACGTCGGACTGGCTTTCCTGCTCATTCTCAGCTGGAGGCAAGACAAGACAGAAGATTCAGAACTGACTTGAATCAACCCTTTTCATTATGTTTGCAATTTTAATGCATGTTGTTCAAACAATATGCTTCGAATGGTACCCCCAGGTTTGTCCGAGTAGCAGCAATTAATATATTCACTATGCATTCCACCATCAAAACTGAATAACAAAATATAGGTGAATTTAATGTAATAATAATCTAATCTCTAATATATCTAATGTATCAAATGCACAGGTAAAAGGATGTATATATCTTCTTGAGAAAATGCACATTTAAATGACCAAATGGTACACAACATATGGGAGAGCATCTCGCACGTGACTTCACAAAATCAAAAGTTTGAAAGATCATAACTTTCTCATCCTTTGACGGATTTTCATCAAACCTGCACTAATATGTTTCTTCTATGCGTCTGCTTTCATTGAAACCAACTTAATTTCAGGGAGGACTTTCCCTTTGAAAACAGCGGAGGGCTCCCTCACCAGATACGAGCAGAAAGCATTGCCACATGGCGTCGCTAGGCAACGGCTGGCCGCAACTTGCAATCAAGGCTTCCACGATGGCACTCTCCGTCGTCTGATTCGTCAGGGTCCGACGACACGTGTTGCGGCAACGAGGGCTTGTCGACCGCTCACAGCAATGCAAACCTGCAGAAAAACAAGGTCAGAATTATTTTTCGGGATACTATATGATTGGACATCTTCAAGGGCTGAGACATTTCCTTGTCTTTAACCCTTTGTATGCTAGACAAATGAACCCCCTATGTGATTTGCGTGTATTACTCGGGCAGAATGCATCAATGATACATAAACAGTTAAAAGAAGTATCTTTACTACCTGGAAACCCTCTTTGACGTTTTAATAAACCAGTCCAAAGATAGTGAGAACAACCTCATACATTTCCTGGTTCTGTTCTTCATTGTGAACCCTAAACCTACTCTTTCCTGTCCCTGGTTGTCTGAACCACAATGTTGATGCACATTTAGTTATTCAAACCCAGGATAATTTGGCAGTTATGACAGAAAAACTCCATTTAAGCTTGTCCCCTTGCAGGACAAAACATGAATGAACTTTGGTAGACTTTGGTAATTATGAAACAGGGCAATTTAAACGTAAACAAGGATAGTTTGTCAATTCATGAAGCAATCACTGCGAGATTTCATACACGTTAGGGTATACTGCTTGATACTGCTTGATCCATGTTTATTTTTATGACTTTTGCCAAAAAAAAAGAAACAAAACAAAAACCTTTTAAAAGGCTACAATACCTATAAATGGTCTACATCTTCAAGTTCTTCACAGAGGTTTGAATCCAAAACCTGCACACTTACTGTCTCTGGGGTTGTGCCTAGGAACCACAATATTTGTGTAGTTGTTGACACACTGGACGATGCGCTCATCTGTACAAAAGATGTCCACGTCAAGGGCCAGAGAATCAGTGGGGAGAATGGAGTCAAAGATGTCCTCACACTTTCGTCTGCACTGGGTTCCCTCTGTGGCGAGATTGCAGCACGATTCTCTTCCTGTGGGACCACAATAAAAAAAATGGTGAACATAAATTATAGAATATGATTGATATCAGTATCAGATTTTAGATGAAATGAAAGAAGCTGAAAACTTTAATTGCACACCATTTCTAGTAAGGTATGGAACTGTAGAAATAACTATGATGTAAATTGCTTTAAAGCAACTTTGTATACTTTATACTGTTCACTGCCAATTGTGACAAGCAAAACTTGCAAGATAGCTATAGAACTGTACAAATTATGATACTAAGTACATTTTTTTAAATGTATATATCACACATTTTGCTAACTATTCATGCCTAGCGAAATGTCACCATTACACAAGCAATTCAATAAATTACAACACGAACAAATACTTGAGCAATAAGGTCAAACTTCGCTAAATAAAGACTTTCTCACCTGCCATACTATTCACTTTTCACTGCAAATGCAGATGCTGAAAGCTGACATTTTAAAGTGAACAATGTGGCCCAATCTACAAATTAAGGGATTTCTGTTTGAAAATCATGGCGTGGGAAAGAGAAAAAAACAATAGGTATCTAATGATTTTCTCAGATTTTGGGTAATTGAAGCTTATTAGGTTGTTGCGCTGTCATGGACGATTGCATAAAGGGTTTTTAGGACAACTAAGTGGTCAGATGAGGCTAAGTTAATCAATGTTTTTTTCTACTTTCTCTCTATTTCAGCCTCCCTCCATTTTTCAACCTACCTCCCTTTTTCACCCCCCCCCCCCCCCTGCATTCACTCCTTCCCTTTCTCCCCCATCTCCCTCTTTCTACCTTCTATACACTCTCCCTCAATCTCTTTTGTTTTACTCTCTCACTCCCTCCCCTGTGTCTCTCTATCTGTTATATTTTCTACCTCCATCTCCTTTTTTTGCTCGTTTCCCCCCTCCTTTCTACCTCTCCTCCTTCCCCCTCTCTCTTTCCTCCCCATCCCTCAACCCTCCACCTCTCCCTCCATATCTTTCTGCCTCTCCTATCTCTCTCCTTCTCTCTCCCTCTTTCCCCTCTCTGTCTCTCCCTGCCCTGTCTTTACCTCTCCCCCCCTCCCCTCTTGTCTCTCTCCTTCTCCCTCCCTACTTCCCTCTTCTCCATCTCTCCCTGCCCCCTCCTCCTCCTTTTCCTCCTCGCACAGAGATGTAGTCCGCATCACTCACTACCATTCCGCTCACACCTAATCAGGCGCCCAGATTGTTTTTCAAGCCCAGCTCAGCCAAATGTATTTACACCACCACTGTTATTTTCTTTCCTTTTCTTCTTGTGGCTCCATCCACTGCCCCTCTCTCTCTCTCTCTCTCTCTCTCTCTCTCTCTCTCTCTCTCTCTCCCTCTCTCTATCCCCTCACCCCCCTCCCCCCTCCCCCCTTCTATCTGAACAAAATGTACTTACATCACACATTTTCTTTCCATGTCATATTTTTGTTTTTCTTTTTTCTCCCTCCCCCTTTCCAAGTTAAATATACTCTCACATTTATGATCTTATTCGATACTTCTTTGCATCCTGTCTCTCTTTCTCTCTCTCTCACTCTTCTTTTAATGTGTTTCTTCCTTTCCCTCTTTCCCTAGGCTTTTTTTTTTGCACTAATTCTGAGAAATTAATTTGCCCATTTCAATATTTCTCAAGGTCACCAAACAAGGAGCTATGGCCAATATAAAAGAACTGCCTCTTAGGTCACTTCCTCCATATCCATGTCATGAAAATGTGGGAAGATACTCTGGATAAAAAATCTGGAAATCTGCTTATTTCTTTATTAAGGGTTTGACCAAGAAAGAGAGAGAGAGAGAGAAAGAGAGAGTAACTAAATTCAAAGCACACCCACATTCAACTGAAACAAATGAATGTAAATGAAATGAAAAAGCAGGCATATTAATTTAATTGCTCTCTATTTCACATTTAACTTCTCCGTATGGCAATGGTGTGTTTAACCATCGCATAAATACCTCAGTTGTCTATAAAGACTGAACACTGATGCAGTCTTTTGTCGTATTATGTAGTGTGTGTTCCTACCCATCCTGTGAGTGGAGATGACTTCGGTGTCTCTCCTGTCATCATCTCTCTCTAGTAATCCATGAATTCCTGCACCCCGTCCCCTCCTACCACTGACAGACAAGCGAGGAGTTGGCAGACAACCCTCCAGTCTCATCCCACTCCCATCTCTGTCTTTACTCTTCCTCTTCTTCTCATTCTTCTCTCTCTCCCTCTCTTTTCTCTCTCCCTCTCTTTTCCTTCTCTCCCTCTCTCTCTCTCTCCCCTAAACTCCACCCTTCCTCTCCCCTTTTCCCCCTGTCCCCTATCTAGCTAAGCCAAGCCTATGCATGTTATTCAAGGGAAACTATTCTCCCCCCCAGAGAGAAACACGGAAGGAACAAAATTAAATCCAGCTTAACTCCCTGAGTCCAATACGCAACACATTGGATTGGAATTGACATGAGACTATGAATAGATGGTACTCAAAGGGGTGACTTACTCTCATATTTGTCCAGACATCCAAAAAGATCCCCCTGCAAACAAACAAGGAAGGAAAGATCAGTCTCAAAATAAGTCAGGGCATCAACACCTCCTACAAGATGGCTGGTGGGTGGATTTGGGGATATATGGCTTAATTCTGTCAAATTAGCAAAACAACAAATCACAAACAAAGGACATGAGATAATCCTGAGTGTCACATCTCTGATTAGACTGGCTTGTGAAGAAACACTGTCCTGCAGTCAAAAAATTACACAGGGGGGGGGGGGGGGTGATTTAGCCCCTGCAAGGTAAAAAAAATAGTACCCCTACAAAATAATATTTTTTCTTTCGAGGGAACAATGGAAGATAATTCAGGGTGTTTGTTTGAAAAATAGCTCAAAAAAAAAAAAAGTTCGAAAGTGTAAACTCCCAAAATGCCGCCTAGTATTTTAACTGGAATTGAGCTTGCCATGAAGTAGTGTTTAATGCTTAATCATGAAATTATTGATGAATAATCTTAATGCCAAATCTATAAATTATTGATGAATAATCTTAATGCCAAATCTATGAATGATTGACGAATAATCTAATGCCAAATCTATAAATGATTGGTGAATAATGTTATACATGCAGATAACTGAGATCTATGGTAGATGTTGAGACATCATTCAAGTAATCTCTTCACACAGTGATCTCAGGGGGATATTCTCTACACTCTTTTTAGGGTAAAGCCGTCCCACAAAGCAACACTCAACACTATCCAGAATTATTTTACAGTCATACCCACTTCCAGCTTCATGTATTTGTGCGTGAAAGTGGGTAAAACTGCACAAATGTCCAGTTGTCGCTGCACGGTGATTATGGGACACTTTATCCTTATTATGCAGTATTGCGATTCATCATCAGGCATTGTTCAACCATTGTTGGATGAAGCCCTCACAAAATTGAATCTTTAAACGATCATAACTTTCTCCTTTGACGGATTTTCATGAGACCTTCACTCATATGTTTCATTGAATGCCTCTGCTTTTAATATTGAAAGCAACTTAATTTCAGGGTTAACTATCCCTTTAAAGGGGCATCTCATGTGGAGTGTAAGGCGTTAACTCTCCTGCTCCAGATCACACTCCTTGGAGTGACAAGGAATGCTGATGATATTGTGTGGAGGACATTGCTGCTTATCTGATAACAGAGACCATGTCCAGCTGGTTTGGTCAAGCAAAAGAAAATAATTTCAGGCATGCCTTCTGTTTCAGGCCTTTACATACTGACCAAAGCTATGCACAACAAACAGCACCATACATCAGTGGTCAGTTCAGTTCAGAGCTGGACATGCAGCAATTTCTCTAGGGCAGTATTTACTGCTAGATCAGGCAATACACATTCAATGAGGGTAAGGGGTTAAAGTGGTAATGCTTATGTGCTGCGAGCATGCAGAACCATTCCGCCCTCATCTACATTTTGCATAATTTCACAGATTTTATCATTTTAAGATGATTCCATCCTGGTATCCAGAAATCATACTAGAATAAAACCCATCATGGTCATGATAGAGTGGCCCCCCATGGAATCGTTACATCAGCTACCCCTTTCTTCAACCAGTTGTGAGTCTGGAATGGGAAATTGATATGCAAATGGTACTTACCTCCTCGTCATGGGAACATGCTGATGCCACCTCTGAGAAAGAGTGCGCCTGCAGAGAGAAAGGAAAAGGGAGAAGAAAAGTAGGAAGAATAGAGAATAGGATACAGCGGAAAAGGGAGAAGAAAGCCGGAGGAAAGATTATACATAGTGAGACATAAGTTGTGTGTGTGTGAGAGAGAAAGAGAGAGAGAGAGAGAGAGAGAGGGAGAGAGAGAGAAAAGGATGGAGACAAGGATAGAGGGAAGAATGAGAAGAGAGAGATAGAGAAAATTTAAGACAGGGAAACAAAAACAGACAAAGAAAAAATTGATGATTCATTCAATCATACAAATGATAGACACATTAGCACATTTCCTCGCAACAAGGATGCCATGACATCTACCAACATTACAGACGACCCCCCCCCCCCCCCACACCCACCCATCACTTTTTTTACCTCAACAAAAGTACACACCGATGACTTCTGCAGACACACTCGCAGAATCGTTTGATTTGATCAATGGATTATGACGAATAGCGGGCTGCCACCGATGACAGATTTCCTCCGCGATGTCCATTTTGTGTGATCAAGTGAAACTTATTACACTTATTACAGGGGGGAGGTTGGGCTTGGAGGAGTTACCGGCGGCAACTTCAGCGACAGAGTTATCTAATAACGATGGGATGGGAGGTAGGTGTTATGGTACTGGACAGGCAATGGATCGCAACGATTGAAGTTGTAGCTATTCTTGACTTAATAATGAATATCACCGAGTATCAATAACTCTACCTTGACATTAACGCATGGATGGAAAGACACTCCTGCAATACTAAATGGCAAATTTGTATGAATTCCTGTAGCTTTAGCTGACATGTCGTCATTAGTATTTATTGGAAGGTGACAGATAAAGACAACAGTATTATTACTGTCTGTCATTGGACAAGTGGGACTGATACAAAGAGTTAGGGTTAGAGACCGTAAACAATAGATTTGGTAATGATTTACTTTCAGTTGTGACAATGATGAATAAGGATGGCAATGGAAGTAAATAACTTCCAAGATATTAGATAGCAATAATTCATTCAAGGCTGATAAACAGACCATTACCAAAAATAGAATAGTTATTCTGAGGTCCAACAGCCAGATAAAAATTATAAAAACTGATTCATAGTATACCCAATGGACTAAAAAGAGTCTCAAGAATCCACATTGGTGCCATAATTTCACCTAATTCAGCATATTTCAATTCCAAATCTGGTAGAATTGTTACATCCAGTTTAACTCATTATCACTCTGCTCACTAACAGAACTCGCTACCTAACTCTCGTTGCAAGTGTTTCTCCCCTTTACTTCCTGTACGAAGGTCACAAGGTCTAACCTCTTAATCTATCCAGCATCCACACACAACCAGACTAATGTCTGAAGTACTGTGCATGATGCACAGCACGTTTCAGTCTGGTCCTTCATGATGTCAGATATAAAGAAAAGTCACAGCAAATGTGTTTGTATGTCCCTCTCTGGGCCCTGTTGCATAAAACTTACCATAGCATTGATGGTAACCTTGCTACAAATGACAACTGCAATGATAAACTTGAATTTGATTGGCTGCTGAGCGATTTTACCATGGTAGTTACCATTGATGGCATAGTTACCATCAATGGTAAGTTTTATGCAAAGGGTCCAGGTAACACTTTGAGTTGCCCAAGAAGGTATTTAGGACTAGTGATAAGGATTTCTTTTTTTTTAGAAATCATGACTCATAAGTAGACTATCAATCAAGACTTTCTAGAAATCACAACTCATAAGTTTGCTTGGAATTGCTTCATATGTCAATATTCACAATAATTAGTTGTTAGGGTTATGTTATCCTTTAAGCTTGATGAAAGCAATTATAAGTTACGCTAACGGCACCAACAAACCATGATTAGGATTTCAGATGCCAGCATTTTATGGTGTTGATTGAGACAATACCTGCAAAGTTCCTATTAATCTTCCATTCAGTCGGGGCGCAAAAAGCAAAAGGAAAAGTAAAAGTTCATGAGACGTGTCAGTCAAAACCAGGACCTCGCTTTCTAATGACACCCCACATGTAAAGGGGAGGACACTATTTGCTGCCTGGGACACATACTCACAGTACACACTGCTTTCTAATGACACCCCACATGTAAAGGGGAGGACACTATTTGCTGCCTGGGACACATACTCACAGTACACACTGCTTCCACACGCTCACACAATATCTTTACGAGTAAGGCAGGAGAATTGTCTCTTTCAAACTCCACAATCAGAGGGAAAGTGTATATTTCAAAGGGGCCTGGCTTAAGTACGTACTATATTTTATCATAACAATGGTTAATACTGTCATCATCATCAAACATTATCATTGTTATTCTCACTATACTATTTGACTATTCTTAATATTAATAACATTGCTCTCTCTGACTGAGAGCTAGGGTTGTTTGATGGTGAATGCAAAGCTGCCGACTGACAAGTTCTCTCATACGTGAACAAAACGCTGCATGGAATGATGAAAAAGATCACAAATTCAAACCATTCTTCATGCCTATGTGAAAGAGTTTATCTGCACGGCCATCTATCTAACAAACTCTTTCATACATTATGCTGCATGGAATCATGATTGGAATAATGAACCATGAGTACAATGATGAAGACTTTATATCACTCTAAATTCCTGTGTGAAAGAGTTTATCAATGTGACTTTCCATCCAACAAAAGTTTTCATACATGAACAAAATGCTGCATGGAATTACGGTGAAGATCAAAATTTGATAATACTCTACATGCCTGTGTGAAAGAGTTTATCTGCAAGGCCAACATAAACACAGCATGAAATCATGATGCGAATCACAACTTCCATACCACGCTAAATGCATGTGTGAAAGAGCCCTCAGTAGGCGCGGTAGGGGGGGACAACATTTTGCCCCAACCAATTTGTCAAACCACATTTAGAAATAATTGGCATCCAGTGGCTCTTCCTACTGGGATAACGCAGACCCAGTGTCAATGCCGCACATTTGGGCAAATTATTTTTAGGAACCGCTGCTGTCTACCAGATGAAAAAGGTTTAAAGGTCTTTCGTGTCTTTCTAGAATTCCTTCCACAATCCAGCTGAGAGAAAAGAAATGATATCATGTTCTCCTTCTTGTGGACCTCAATAAACATGAATTGAATTGGAATAAAAATGAATTGAATATAGAGCTGATTACCCTGGCAGCACTGTCTGTAGTAATTTCCCTCTGTGAATATCAATCTGACTTTTCTGATCACATGTTGTAATATGATACGTTTGCTGTATCAATGTTAATTTCCATCATAACACATACTCTATTAGAATGGACTTTCATAATGGACAATTAACACACTGTGTGCCACAGGAGTCTTTGTTTTTCACAAGTAATAAACACAAATCCCATAGAGAAGCAATTCATGCAGCACACAAAAGGTTGACAAAACTAATTCCTGAGCACAAAAGCCTCCAGAGACAGAACTTTTCATTTGACAGACTCCAATCAAACACCTACAAACTAGGAGCATATACTCCACGTGATACTGAATCTAAAAATGAAACCAAGGTGAAAATAATTCACAACAAACAGCACATCCACTGGAGAGATTGGAATATATGGGCACATATGCGAGTGATAAACATCACCAACCCCTGCAGAGTAATAGTTGCCAACTGCAGGGAATCAGCGCATCCAGTTTATCTGATTTTTTAATCTAATCGCTCAGCCTGTTCTCCCTCTCATTAAAACAACCGTGAAATCATTCCCCGTAATGCGCGCCCAACCTTCAGCTCTCATTACCATTAATACGCCCAAGGTCTGGATCTGTCTTTTTTTGGCCTGAATGGATGGGATTTCTGCCATTGTTTGCAAAGGTTATCCAAAGTTTGATCTCTCGTCACACAGATGGGCAACATTTTCCAGCCTTTTTTTCTCCTCTTTTACATCATCAAAACCTCTAAAGTGTTTCTGTTTTAGAAGTAAAAACACTTCCAAGGGGGCATCCTCTTTAAGGCCTAGCAGCAATCACATTATCTTCCATCTGCAATCTACTATGTGGTAGATTTATGCATGAGTTTTAATGAAAAGTGTAGCTGATCAATTTGTAATAAGAATGGCTTTCAAAATGCAGACACAAGGCCAATCTGATTCAAAACTGAAAACATATTTTAATATTTTGAAGGATACCCCCAAATATTGAAATAGAAATATAGAATGTATTCTCCATCTCGCTCTTTCTTGCTCTCTCCCTCCTCTGTATGTCTGTCCTTACTTAAAAAAATATACAGAAATCTGTACAAACACACAAACATCTCAAGTTGTTTTCTGTGTTCATTGTGGGGATACTACATGGACATAGGTGGGAATAACTGAACAGCCCCCCCCCCCCCCCCTAAACAACAATCCCCACCCACCTCTCTGTCCAGCACACACACACGCACACACAGACAGACACACACACAGACACACACACACAGACATAGACACACAGAGAAACAGACACACTGACACACACACACACACACACACACACACACACACACACACACACAAGGAAGAAAAAACCTACTACAAAAAGAGAGATAACGCTCATCCTTAATTCCGTATCAAAAGTGAGAGACATAATTAGAGTAAAAACACAAGTTTTCTTCACATCAAAGTTGTCACCTGCAGCAAACTCATCATCTCACAAAAAGCTTTATGCCATGGGCTTGCTATCATATAGACACACTCGCGCGAAATCAGCCTTGTTTTTCTTCTCAACTCATAAAATGCTCTTAGTGTTTTCTGAATCAGTACTATACAAGAATCATATAGAGCAGTATTTCATGTTGTACCTTAGTTTGCTATTGCCAGTGAAACACTTAAAATAACAGGACAACTGCAAATATATTAAGAGGATGAAATTAGGAATGATAATTAGAGTTATAAAATGGATACCATTTTCCTTACTGTTTTTTAATGTTCAAATTAGCATTGCTTTAATTTGTTAATCAACCTTGTTATCATTGCCATCATCATGAACAAAGGCATTAAAAGTCAAACTCACTGTGTAACTTAAGCCGCTTCTTAAAAATGTTGTACAAGCAATCTGCATGTCCGCAGACATAATCTACCAACAGAACTGATCTCACTCCATCCAGATTTGAATGCAAGCTCGCGGTGTGCCTAATTCTTATTCAAGAGCACACGCCGATTTGGTGCAAAAACCCAATGAAAACTTTACAAATGTTGAACAAGGAAATTACTTTCTTAGCATTAAGAGGTCGTGACCCTTTTTCACGACAATTTGAAGGGGCAGAACACAAAAATGCCTTAAGACTTTTTTACGCTCTTTTCTGAAAAGCTCTGGCGTGATTATGCTAGCACAAAAAAAGAGAGATGTATGAAAACATGGCGCATGTATGAGAATAGTGCATAGTGCCCAGTGGCAAAAAGACTCACTCAATTTTGTAGGTTTGTTCAAGAAATATTTTGACAAACAGTCAAGGGGGACATGAAGAAAAGCGACGGAAGGGAGAGAGAGAGAGGGGGGGGGGGGGTGGGCAGGAACAGCTAGCCATGTAAAAACACCGGCAAGTAGATAATCAAAAACTAGGGGGAATTTTTTTTGTTGGGGAAAAAATTATGACAGAGAGGGTAATGGAGGTTAGGGGGGGGGGGGGGGGGGAGGGGGGAAGGCACCGTCTTATTTTTTCTATGCTAGAGGCATTTTTGTGTTCCACCCGTGGATGTTGTTAGGGAGGGTGAGAGGAAGGGAGGAGAAAAGTGCAACGGCTAGATGTAGGCCTCTTTGAGTCCTGATTTAGATGCTTTCTTTTCCCCTCCTCCCTCTCCTCGTTGTCCTCAATCTTCCTCACATTTAGCCCGTCCATATTGCAGGGGGACAGATAATGGACCTAGCCTTAGGTGGTGAGGAAACAGAGACAGATAGATAGACAAAGAGAGGGATAGAGTGTGTGTCTGCATGTGAGAGAGAGGGAGAGAGGAAGAGAGGGAGAAAGAGAGAGAGAGAGAGAAAGAAAGAGAAAGAGAGAGAAAGAGAGAGAGAGAGAGAGAGAGTGAAAGAGGGGGAGAAAGGGAGAGGGGGAGATAGAGAGAGAGGGGGGGGGGAGAGAGGAGAGGGTAGATAATGATGATGATGATGACGATGATCAATTCTAGCTGTCAAGACACAGATGTAATCAGTCTGTAATAGGAGGAGGCAGGGTACACAGACAGATCAATTCTAAATTTACCCCGATTCATCAATGTCACTACCCATCTTTACTCTAGTCTCGCACCTTGGCCATTCAGCCAAGTTTATCCCCTTTTTTAAAATTATTTCCCAGGTCATAAGCGCTGCACTTCAGGAAAACCAGGAATCATTCATTCCCTGACACGCTAGTGAAAGCAGGTGGCACATGTGACAGGTTGCTGTCGAAGAATACACGTTTCATAAGGAAAAGAGAACTACCATACAAAGCATACTATGACATATTAAATAAAATAAAACATCAAATATTCAGTTTTATGTATAACAAATATAACACAGTGATAGATAGCTTGACCTTGTTTTTTATTATACAAGACCATTTACTAACTATGATCCATATGTGTCTGCTGTGAGGTGACCGTCAATGACCTACATTTAATCACTTATTGACCCCTGGCCTAAATATCGTCCAATTCTCTCACTAAGCCCTTTCAACTTGTGGCATCACCATCACTTGTGTTGCTAGTTTGTCTATCAATCCTGGTCAATTGAATCGTGCAAATTAATGTCTCTCGCACCAATTCTTTGTTCAGGTTTCTCTCGCAATTAGCCCCGATGCTGAGCCACGGCCATCAGGGCGTTTCCCATGATGCATTGCCAATGAATGGGACCCGCACAGAAAGGGCCATCCCTGGCCCCAATCTAACCCACCTGCGAAGTTTAATTGACTAATTGGGGCGAATTTTGTGAGCAAACCATCACACTCAATTATACCCCCAGTGGGACAGGTGGGTGAGAGAGATGGGGAGAGGGAGAGGGGGATGGAGATGGGGATGGAGATGGGAGGAGAGAGGGGAGCAGAGGTGGGGAGAGATGGGTGGAACAGAGCTACAGGAGCAGGAATGAGAGGAATAGGAGATCGAGGAACAGGGCGAAAAGATGGAGGGAGTGGAAGGGAAGGGAAGGAGGAGGGAGAACCAGGGAGATAGGGGAGGGTAGGGGAGGAATGGGAACGAGAGGGGGGAGAGGGGAAAGGGGGAGGGATGGAAGAATAGAGGAAGAAAAGGTAAGGGGATAGGGAAGGAAAGGAGAGGAAAGAAGGAGCAAGAGAAATAGGATGGGAGAGAAAGATGAGAAGGACAAAGAAGAGGAAGGATTGGAGAGGGAGAGGGCAACATTTTTTTTTCTTCATTACCAGTGATGAAATACATATTTAAAAAATTACCTGCAAGTGGCAAAATACTCCTTTTTTCTTTCAATCACTGTTGAGGGATATCTTACCAATAGATTCTGCTTGTACACAGGAGTGTAATTAAGCGTCATAAACAGCTAATTTTGAGGCCAGAAATAGTGATTGCTCAATAACAACAATGTTTTACCCATTTAATACAGTGATTAGGGTATCCATTTTCATTTCTTCTTCCTCCTCCTATTCCTTCTCTCTCTCTGCTTCTTCTTCATGTTCTCTATTACCATATTATCCAAATGAACTATTTCAAACAATTCACAAAAGTACACTTTCAGTCCAGCTACCCGCCTTACACATTGCGCACACATGACTAAAGGAAACAATTAAGCCTCAACACGTAAATTTCTCCAAAACCAAATCTGAAACTCGTCAACAAGTTCATGACATCCCCCATGGAAAAAAAAAACGAAAAGGAGAAAAAAAGGTCTGTGGAGACAGATGTTTCTAATCGAGTGCTCTTTAGGGAAAGCCATTTTCTCCAAATCTCTGCATTTGAACCTTTTCGAGAGGTTCAAGACCACAATGGATGTGGATCAGTTTTCAAGACATCATCATAAATATCTGACGAAAAACAGCTCTCCTAGTCTTTTGGAGATAAAACATGAAATAGTAATGACCGAAAAAGTGAGTCCAGGTATCCTGACACACATAGCAGCAGCACTTATGATATATTTACGAGTTTTAAACAGTAATAAATATATCCTCACATTTGTTTCAACAACCATTAAGTGTATTTTCCCTAATAAATCTATTTTCCATTTACATAAATTCATTCAAAATGATTCTATGAATCATTTTTGTCAAAGAGTCATAGTTTTCAGTCACAAATGAAGTAAAAGGTACCTGATAACAAATCACTTTGTCCCCCTGCACGCAATCACATAAATAAATGAAAGGGAAAACAAACATCTGGCCTGTCATAACTCTTCTCAGAAAAAGGTTATTTGCCCACTTTGCCAATCATATTGTACTGGGTCATAGTCAAGCTGTAAGTGCATCTTTTCTGATATTACACCTTGCCAGGGGGAAAAAAAACTGCCAATAATTTTTCACCAGAGTGTCAGCGATACAGCTGGGGTGTTAGAGTGGGGTGATCAAACTCTGTTTGAAAAATCCATACAGCAAATCATTTGATGCTATGGCAACCAGACTTGAGTTTGACAGAAGGACAATTTTGTTCCCTCTCTTCATTTCTAAAAGCCAAATGTTGCACCATACTCGTCAATACCATTTCAGACCAGGTGCCTGATTATTGATATCTGATTATTGGAGATAATGCTAAAAAGCCATATTCACACCGCCAAAAAAGATAATTTTACAATAATGTTCATCATTATGTTGAAACCATCCCATTAATACATACTATGTACAAAAATAGCTGCAATTAGTTTCTAGACAAAGTACTGTAATTGCACTTTAATACTTTTGTCCCTGAGTTAAGATGCACTGTGCATAATTGCTCATAATAGCTGATAATGGATTAACTTTTTAGCATGTAATGCAGATCATTATCATTATTCTAATTTGTGAAAGCACATATTTAGTAAAATAACCATTTAGTAATCATAGGTAATATGTGTAGTACTTGGTTATGTGTTTATTGTTAGTTTTCACAGTATGTGTAATAGTTATGACAGAAATTATGATCTGTCCTTTCTCTCTACATTTATATAGAATGTATTTATATACAACCATCTCCCCCCTCCTACTCTCTCTCTGGTCTCCTCTCTTTATCTCTCTCTCTCTCTCTCTCTCTCTCTCTCTCTCTCTCTCCATCTCTCATTCTCTCATTACCCCATTTTCCATCTTTCTATTCATTTTTATCTCCTTTATCGAACATCAAATATTTAAGAATTATCTATTCTGAACGTATAATTCTACATGGTTGTACTTCATCAATTCATTCATGTAAATAAATTCTCTTTTCCCTCTTCCTATTTCTCTTTTTCTCCTTTATCGAACATCAAATATTTAAGAATGATCTGTTCTGAACTTATATTTCTTAAGAGTCATCTATCATCAACACATTTATATAAATAAATTCACTCAGTATATTCCCATGGAAAGCAAAGTAAATGTCCTTAACTCTTTCTGTGCCATACACAATGCTACTTTATCAAACATGCATGCATAACTAATGCCATAAAATGGGACATCGGCACGTTAAGGATTAAGAAGGCATGGTGTGAAAGGGACTTACATGCATACAGGCGATGTGACAGTGTCCCGTGACTGCGTGTGAACAGCACCACTGGCCTGGCCATGCCCGGTCCTGTTCCCAAATATCTGTGCAAACAAAGAAGGAAAAGAGTAAAATAATGAGACATAAGTTACAAAAAGAAATGAGTAGTATGGATTTCATCAACCAAACCATGTATGATTCTTGATAAGATATCTGCATACTGGTACAGAAAAAACTTCAGACACTTGTGACAAAAAGATTATGAGGCATAAATGTAACATTCATTTCAACCACTAACAGATTGAAAAATTATAGTTAAACCTAATCCACTTGCTGCCAAAATTAAAGGGGGGAAGGGCTTAGTTATTGCAAATGCAATTATGTGATTCATATTTCTTGAGATGAGAAAATGGTATCTGCATATGTCAACAAAACTATTGGATATATGTTAAAATCCTATATGTTATCTAATCACCTATGGCATTACAAATGATTTCTACACCAGGTTTGTTTAGTCTTTGGTATTTATTTCAGGGATTATTTTCTTGAGGTTAGAAACCATTGAATATACTCTCTGTTTAAATCCTCTTCAACAAATTGCCCATGTTGTTTCACATGGCACGTATGTTTTTTACACCAGATTTTTTTAACTCGTGGTTAAAGATGGCCCATCCCGTTTACAAAGATCTGCAATCTTCATGAAAGTTTGGACATATTTAGCACGTATGTTTGTGATACCAACTGTGAAATTTTGAGGTCACAGGTACTATAACTCCTGTTGAATAAATAATATTCTACCTAGCTTTCACTCAGATTTGACTATTTTCGTGGTACGAAAAAAGAAAGCTTGATCAATTATCGAAGGTTATTTCCTCAACACTGAATATCACGCTTTGTCGATTCCAGGGAAAGGTTTTATAGCCACTCTCTCTCAAATGATGACAAAGTCAGGGAACTTTCAGAATAAGGTCTGCAAAATGTAATTATTTCAAGGATTTTTTTCTTTTTTTGAGGTGAGAAAGTAACATTTGAATATCTTAATAAAACCATTGGATATATATTCTATTCATTAACTAATCGCCCATGGTGTCACAAATGGAATACATGTTTTCTACTGCTGGCAAAACTCCATCAGCCTCTTTTTTTTTTTTTTGTATAACCCACAAAGGAGGAAACTGCGGTCAACCCCCTATGGTCACTCTTTGCTTTCAGACACGTGTAGACATTAGGTCAACCTGTATCCATTAGAGAGATGGCATGAGGAAAGTGGAAAACAAGGTCTCCTCGTCTGGGAGACATACTGTGCAAACCAATCAGCCCGCCTGGTGGGAGGGTGCTAAGATTGCGATAATCTCGAGAATGATGGATGAAGGTCGATTTTATATATTTGCTGTTATTTCTGTTTGTAAATGTCTTTTCTTTCCAGTTTTCTTTTTCTTGGATTACCATGTTCTCTCTCTGATTCATTATCTTTCTTTTGACTTTCTTCATCCCTCCATCATCACCCTCTCTTTATTTTCTCTCCCTTTTTCTCTCCCCCCACCCATCTCTCTGTCTCTCTCTCTCTTTCTCTCTCCCCCCTCTCTGTCTCTCTCTCCCCCCCCCTCTCTCTCTCTCTCCCCCCCCCCTCTCTCTCTCTCTCTCTCTCTACCTCTCTCTCTCCCTCTCTCTCACTCTTTCTCTCTTCAGCTCCTATCTACTTTCTCTCACCCATTCTCTACCCACCTTCTTCTTTCCACAGTTTTTGCATTGTGAGATGGACATGATTCCTTTAACTTCAATTCCAGTCAAAGCTCACATCAATAATATATTAAATCATCACGTCTAGACAATATCTAAAAATAAAACTATAAATGTTTTTACACGCCTCCACTCTATTGAGTCACTGGACCAGATATTGATATGCTTAATAATTCTGTTTCATCTGTGAATGCATTTATCACATCATATGCCCCTTTCCTGCACTGTACCAGACTCTGAAAATTGTGATGTTTACCACAATGCCTTCTGGTCTAATCACCTCAACATACGACCTCTGAAATCAAAATCTTATTCATCTCCTTTACTTCCATCTTTCACCACCAGACTTGCAGCCAGAGGGGCAAGGTTTATTTTGACACCATATTTTGTTAGAAATCCTCTACTTGTTTTTTGTCTGCTATCTGTATTAAATGTTTATGGCAAAGTAATGAACTGATCTTAATCCTGTGTGTGCCACTCACAGTGGTCTTACATGGGATTTGTGAGTTTTTTCATTTAGCGGGTTGAATTGATAATACCAGTTCCATATTCCACAGTTCCAAAGACCAGTTCCTGGGCCATTTTGCATATAGGTTCTCAATTATTGTAACTTACCATCAATGGTAACTACCATGGCAGCAGCCAATAGGCTCTCATTATTGTGCTTGTTGCCATGGTATTTACCATTGATGGTAAGTTACAATAATTGAACACCAATATGCAACATGGCCCTCGTATACTACACAAACACATGATACACAAGCAGCACTGGTACACTTTGCATTTACAGGGCTACCAAGATTACAGGGATAATGATTACGAGAAACAACTCATTTCCTACTGACATGTCAATTTTTTTCTCAAATTTCCGCCAATTTTGTTATTCCATTCAACTTATTATCAGGGTATCTTTCCCCTTTAAAGACAGTGTTCTCAATGACAGGAATACAGAAGGAAAGAGCAAAACAGAATGAATAATGGAGAGCAGTTCAAGGGTTGAACATTTAGAAAAAAAATGGTTACAGACCTTAACAGACAGAAACATGTTTACCAACATTGTTTTGCGACAAGTCCATAGAGAGAAGTCAATCATGACTATCGGGCCAAATAATGTGATTGATGAGATTTCACATTCCGATAAAACTAAAAGCTGAAAAAGAGGGACATCACGATATCGTCACCACCACGAGCCGCCCATGACAATGATGGAAGAATTGCTATGTCACTCAGAAACTCTAGCTCTCCGACATTGGGTCGTATTTTGATAAATTTGGAAGCGGAGAAATCCTAGGAGTGGATCGTCGGTCGACCGCCACGACCTCTGTACACCCAGTGTCAATCAACAGGCCAACTCCACAGAACATTTTTCGGTTTAATGAGGATAATTGGAACTCGGGGGAACTGGGTTTTCTCAAGTTGGATGAACTCCGGTGTATGGTATTCTCGTGGAGGGAGTGATGGATGCCGAGCAATATGGATGGAAGATGGAATCTTTTAATGATGTAGAGAGGGTTTGGGATATTTTCTTCTGACAGTTCTCATAAACAATTTAGAAGAATATGTTTCATTTCAATCTTTAGCCACGGTGAGGAAAAAAAAAAGGTGTGGAGTATAATCAGACAGAATCTGGGATAAACTTGAGTGAGAGTACTATTGTAGATGTTAAAAAAGAAAAAAAGGAGGAGTGGACAAGAAGAAGTGGAGGAAGAGGAAGACAAGAAGGGGTAAGGGTAGGGGGAGGGGGAGGGGAAGAAAAAAAGGAGGAGGAAATGAAGGATGAGGAGGAGCAAGAATGTGAGGAGGGTAGTAATTGGAAAGGAGTAAATGTTTTTTATTATTATTATTATTCAAATATACCCAAAATACATCATAAGTGTTCATAAGAAAGATACAAATGATTGAAAAGGGTACGATGAGTTGAGTTCACTGGGTCATGAGAGGGGAAAGACACAACAAATACACTAAGATCAAGATCCAGCATAATTCATTGCACAGTCTAATGGAAATCCATTACCACAGCTTTGCCTCAAGTTCAAAACTAACAGATAAATCATCTCCCCGAATGGAAGAAGGAGGAGGAGGAGGAGAAATAAATCATCTCTCCAACCAGACAAGGAAAGCCACCCTGTCTCACAAACAGATATAAGACAAGGGTGTAGGATTGTCTTTCCCCCGACCCTCCTCACCGTGAGGGCAGCGTTCCACTTGCCATTAGCGCAATCTTGCTCTGGTTTACGGTGTTTACGGAAACATATCTCTGAACTGTCCAAATCTTCATTACTTCTTGGCTCAGGGAGAGGGAAGGCACATTGTCTTGCGGATAGATCTCCAGAAGGAAGCAAGATGGAGAAGGAGGGAGAGAAGTCACCAGATGCAGATATGTAAGGATATTTTACGGGTTGGAGATGCGGTGCTAATCGCTCAAATCCTGCATGGGTATCATTACTATTTACCAAAAAACTGCATTAATCCTTCACCATTACACTTTATATCTTAACAGGTTGATAGTTATAGTTATGGAGGAATGGAGATTTAAGTATACGAATGAGCAGTAGGAGAAGAGGAGAAAGAGAAGGACTAGAGAGTAAGAGGGGAGATGGAGAGGAGCTGAAGTCAAACATTTTAGAGAAGATAAGGACAAGTAAAAGTCACAAGATCAATGAGGAGCGGAATGAGCAAACAAGAATAACCCATCCCTAGTCCTCCCTTAAAGTGTCTTGTACGTTTATTAACAACCTTTTCAACCAGAACTCCAATGCCAATAACTCTAGCACGGCAAATTCTGGCGGGTGAAATTAATCATTGAAAGCAACAGCCTTCAACAGGTCCCCGACCTCAAACTCGCTCCAGTCAAGTCGCTATTAAACTCATTAGTAGATGTGAAATCACAGAGCCATAGCGAGGCATATCGCCTAAGGTGAATGACACCAAGAAAACTCATTTACCCCATTGTGCTCATCCTATCTTCTCCCCATCCCCATCTCTCTCTCTCTCTCTCTCTCTCTCTCTCTCCCCCCCTCTCTCTCTCTCTCCCCCCCCCCCCCCTCTCTCTCACACTCCCCATGCACATTATCTTAATTAAGCGCTCTCCTCAACAATTTCACATTAAAGTCCAGCAAACCATAGGATTTTTAAACATTCATCATGCAGAGGCTGCAAATTTTAGATATTGGAGAAAAGTTGTTCCTGCCAACCATCAAGTTTGTATGACTATGCAGCAAACCAAATTGAACCAAAGCAAGATGATGTCATAGAATGGGGGAGTGAACTTGTCAGACGTGGTCTCTTGAATTTTACCCCAAATGTTGTAACAAACATGGTTAAAAATGCAAATATAAAGGCACTTTTTTGTAATCTGATGGCTCTTTAGTCTTTACCCAATGTGACGAAATTACTGTGTAACATGAATAAAGTTAAGTACTTATGCTTTTTCCAGGACTCAGCCTCATACAAGATATAAGAGTCTTTCTTGTTTTGTGTGGAGAGTAACTTTAAAGCAATGCAAATGCAATATGCGTCGCATTTACCCATGAAAAAATAAATCACACGACCGCTCCCCTTCAATGTATTCACATCATTTTGTTTTACAGAATATGACAGTGCTATCTGCTAGGCATCGACTGAAATGATTTATCCATTGTGAATAGCTTTTCTCATCAAATAATGACAACACACAGTCGAGCAAAACGGGGGGCGCTATCAATATTCAATGCTCGTAATGTATAATTCCTACCATACTCTCGTAATTTGCATTTCGCTCCCGAAAAACATGGCTCCTATTAATTCCGTCCATTAGAGAATGAGGTATGGCATCAGATGAACCCAAACTTACTTCCAAAAAAAAAAAGCTTTTCCACAAATTAAGCGAAAGAGAGAGAGAGAGAGAGAGAGAGAGAGAGAGAGAGAGAGGGGGGGGGGAGATAGCACATATCCATCAGCTGTGCATCAACGATATTTGTTTTTGTTTGTCAAACAAAACTGGGAGGTCTCCATTTGTGTGTGTGCACTGACAGACTGACAGACAGACATCAAAACTGACATACAGACAGTGACCTGTCATCATTGGATTTCTTTTATAGTCTCTCTATACCTCTTGATATTCCTATGATATCCCAATATCCATTTAATCTCCATTTTTTTCCAATTGGCATTTCATGCAAAAATATCCATACAATTAATCTAGCTAAAAGCCCCTTTACTTCTAAATAGAAATGACATGGCTGTGTTTTTACAATCCCTTTTTAATAAGAGTAAATGGTTTCGGCCAAGGCACAATATTTTTTTTTCTTCTTGAGTACAGATATGTGCATACTACAACATAACAAGCAAAGCAAGATATCACCAAAGTTAACTATGCCTATGCCTTTAATGCATTTTTTTGCACAAATATCACATACAAAAAACCCATAGAAAAGCATTTGTCTAGCAAACGAAGAGATTAATGAAATATGAGGTGAAGATAGAGAGTAGATACAGAGCAAATCTACTTTCAGACCTCATACATAGACATTCTACACACAAGCTATGTTGAGAAATGGTTAGCCAATTAGTGTCAAAAGGACGGTTCTGCCATGCCAATCCTCTCGCTACCATGGGCTCATACACTGTGTTATCACTCACTGGTCTCTTCATGCCTTGGTAAATAGTTAAAGATAGGGTAGAACTTTTGTTGGCATGAAAATAAAATTTTGTTAACAAAAAAAACAATGGAAAATGGAAGAAAATACTGTATAAAAACTTTCTTCCCTATAATATCGCTGGTAACTGATTTTAAAGCAAAAATACAGCTATTTCTCAATTTCGTGCACTGACAGGTGCAATACGATTATAAATGTTAACTATGGTCGCTACTTTTCAAATGTAAACAGGAATAGTTTTTCACTTCTCCTGAAAAGGTTTGTGAAGCTATGCTTGTAAGATTTCATAAACGCTGTTGTAAAAGGTATACTGCTGAGTGCTGTTTCCTGCTGAGTTTCATGACTTTTTACAAATGGAATACCCTATCTTTCAGACTCTAGGTGGAGTAAAAAAAAATAACAATTGAGTCTGCGCATGTCGACTAACCCCACCTCACACCACAAGCAAGCATGCAGGCTCAAGCCTAAGGATGCGGCAGCACTAATAAACAACATCCAATCATCGTAAACCGAGTCAGCGCCAAAGTCACGGCCAACCATCTCACAGCCGCACAAATCACCTCACCTCACGGCCGCCCCAATCTCCCCCTAATTCCTCATCATAAATTTCTCCCATTTTTTCTCGCTCCATCTTTCCCTATCTTTTTTATCTCTCTATATCTCTCTCTCTCTCCTTTCCTCTCTCCCCTTCTCCCTCTCTCCCCTCCTCCCCTCTCTCTCTCACTCTCTCTTTTTCCATCTTATCCTCGTCATCGGTCGGCTGAATTCTCCATGGCAACCAGACAGTGTCCTCCTTTGATCACATGACAGGTAACCTGAGCTTCTCTGTCTCACCTCTATGGCATGCTCCGGTCCCAGGCAATCACCAGCTCCGAGATCCCTGTCTTTCAGTAAGCCTAATGTACAGAGGCCTAGAATCTTCCTCCCTGACTTATTCTTTGCATCTATTTTTTTACTTCCTCACATATTTCATTTTTGGGGATGGAGATAGAGAAGAGTGGGGGAGGGAGGGGAGAGGGTGGAGCAGGGGAGGCAGAGGGAGAAGTAGATATGGAGAGGTCGATATTCATTGATTTAGTGATAACTGAAATATACTTACTGAAAACTTACTTTCCGAATCAATAACTAAAACTAATATCAATCATGATAATAACAACCCTGATAATGAAATAAACTGCAAATAACATTTAGCCACAATCAACAAATTTAAACGATGGAAATAACAGTGCTAGTATAACAAACTCATCTGAACTTTTGCTAAACTTGTCCACATTTAGGACAGGAAAGCACAAAAACACTTCCTTCTTCCCGGTGGTCCTTCCATAATCCTGCGACTGTCAATATCGATCACGTCCATGGATTAATCCCCGAGTCTCCTGACAAGACAAGACAGGGATGGGCAAAGACAAGGGGATGGGCGACGACATTAAGCAAAGGTGGAGAGAAAGAGAGGAATTCTAAGCGAGATGACAACTTGAGCCCTGGCTGATCTGTCGGAATTGTCTGGAGGTGAGATTGGGGGGGGGGGGGGCATGGCCGTTTGTTTACAAGTCTCGATGTCACTGTCATTACCGTAGGACTCGATATGTAGACCTTGGAATGGCCTCAATGCAACCCTGGAGTAGTTGGATGCAGACATACAGTAAGGATGGCTGAACATGTGGTAATACTAGTGGTAGAAGTAGTAGAAGTAATAGGAGTAGTACTAGTAGTAGTAGTACTACTACTACTGGTAGTACTATTAGTAGAAATAGTACTAGTAACAGAAGGTGAAGTAGTAAGAGTTGAACTCTAACATAGTAGTAGAGGTAGTAGGAATAGGAATAGTAACAGCAAGTGTAGTAGTAATAGTTGAAGTATAACTATAGAAATAGTGAGTACTAGTAGCAGAAGTATTAGCATCAATAATGCGAGAAGATTATAGTAGTAGTACTGGTGGTAGTCATAGTGGTAGAAGTAGTAGGAGTAGTACTAGTAACAGTACTAGTAACAGGTGTAGTAGTAAAAGTTGTACTAAAGCATAGTAGTAGAAATAGTAAAAAAAAAAAGGACTAGTAGTAATAGGAGGTTGAGTAGTAATAGTTGTACTCACACATAGTCGAAATAGCAGAATTAGTAGAAGTAGTAGTAGTAGTAATAGTAGCAGAAGCACAGTAGCAGCAGTAGTTGGATTAGTAGAAGTAGTAGGATAAGTACGGGTAGGAGTCATAGAATATATAGAAGTAGAAATAGTGGTATCAGTATGCATGGTAGAAGCAGCAGGACAGCCAAGCATTGTACAATCTGATTATTGCAGCAAATTGAAAAAAATACTGTTTACACCAGGAAGTTCATATTCTTAAGGTAAGCTGTACAATCACCATGGGCTGTTAACACAAGCTCTGGTTTCACAAGAACTGTTGCCATTTTGAGACATCTCCTACCAAATTGTGTGGGGGTGAGGAGGGGTGCAGGAGGGGAGGAGGGAAATCCTCCGGCCTTTGTCTTTATTTGGGAGGGGGTAAGGAGGGGGTGTGGTGGTGGTTTACCTGCTGTTGGAGGAGGGAGGGGGGGGGGGTAAAAAGGCGAAAGGATACAGATGTGTAGATGAGTAGGTACGGGTGTCGCCGAACAAGGTTTGAAAAAAAAATAAAACAGTGCGCTTTTACGGTAGTGATCGCGCAAGCGAGCTGCCTTGGCAGCACCTCGCATGATAGTCTTATGTATGCAGACTCATTCCTCGCATGATAGTCTTATGTATGCGGACTCGTTCGGCACATTTTGGGAAATAAAAGCGCCGAATGCCTTGGCTAAAGGCTAGTACGGGCGGGGTAAGTGCACATAGGGGGAGGGATGATGGGAAGAGAGGTGATGAAGGATATAGGGAAGACAGACATTCACAGACCATGGACCCTACTACAAAGGTTCTATGGAAAGAGGAAAGTGACTGACAGAGAGGCAGATATACTGTACAGACTGAGACTTGCAAAAAGAGATGGGAGAAGAAAGAGAGAGAAAGAGAGAGAAAGAGAGAGAAAGAGAAAGAGAGAGAAAGAGAGAGAAAGAGAGAGACAGAAAGAGTCAGAGAGGGAGAGAGAGACAGAGAGAGAGAGAGAGAGAGAGAGAGAAAATGGGAGAGAATGGGAATTTTGGTTGGATTGGAGAGAAAGACAAAGAAATAGAATGAGGGAGACGAATATCTCAAGACATAGATATAGAGATTGGGAGGTAGATAGACAGATATAGAGAGATGGGGAGGGAGAAAGAGATGGAGAGAAACATAGACCAAGATAGACATAGAGAGAGGGAGGGAGGGAAAGAGAGAGCGAGAGAGATAGACAGAGATAGAGACAGCAGAGAAGGGGAAGAAGAGAGAGCAATGGCAAGAGAGAGAGATGGGCGAGATGCTAGCTGGAGTGAAAGTGATAGAGATATAGAGAGAGATAGAGAGAGAGAGATAGAGAGATAGAGAGAGAGAGAGAGAGAGAGAGAGAGAGAGAGAGAGAGAGAGAGAGAGAGGGAGATATAGAGATAGAGACAGGCAGATCGCAGCAGAGAAGAGGTGGAGGAGAGAGCCACAGCAAGAGAGAGGGAGTGAGATGGTTGATATGCTGGCTGGAGTGAGAGTGAGTGGGAGCAGGATGCAGAGTGATGCTTGGTGTCCCCGGTAACCTCTTTAGGGAGGAGGTTGTCAGTCAGCACCCAGCTAAAGCTGGCTGGGCTTTCGGGAGCTAATATCATTGACTGAAAGATGTAGCACTACTGCTCATACATGTCGCATCATGCGTTCTACATGTAAGTACACCTACAGTCCTATTAGTCCATGCAAGGAAGTCCTTGGTGTGTACAAGACTTTCATACAATTAATATTGGAGGACTGGCATGTCTTGCACATAGCTGGCAATCCAACTACATGTAATTAACTACCATTGTGTTCTTTACAGTTTACTCAAAATATATCACAGATACTGGAAAACTTTGGACTGTATTTTGAAGCGGACTATTTCATCTACCCTTTATCCTACCACCTCCCCAATCTCCCTATACACACTCGCATCTGACCACTCTGGTACTTACTGCACTACCCCCACCTCCACAAATCTATATATACCCACCTCCATCCTTAACCCTACCAGCCCCGCTCTTCCCTATAAAGACACACATCTGACAACCCCCACACCAATGCACACCCATCAGAACCCCCCACCCTAATAAATCTTTATCTATCCCTATGCAGTGTACCCTACCACCCACCCCCTTCCTTCTCTAACAGCTTTCTCCCCCTACTAACCCACATCTATCTGACCCCCCCCCCCCTTTCCTCCTACCCCTTGCCCCCTCCCTCCACATCACTAATCTACACAAACCTAGTGTATGCCCCTGAACTTGAGCCATCAGTACAATGACTGGATGTATTTCATCAGCATTTTCCCCAGCCCACCAACCTTGATACCCACCCCCTCCTGGTCCCTGTGGCCCACCCCTCCACCTCTCCACCATCCCATCCCTTCCTTCCTTCCTTCCTCCCTACCTACCCATCTGATCCTACCACCCCTCCTCCTCCTTCTCGTTGTCTTGTCTCCTGCAATTGCTCTGCTGTGCTGACTGCTCATCCCTAACCATCTTCATACCAAAGTTCCTAGAAACAAGCCAGGTAGTGTTTGTACCTAGCCTAATTTCCAGGCTGTAAAACATTTCTGATCCAAACTAAAAAAAAAATGATCCACATTTGGATTTATCAGTGATTGAATCACAAATCCTCAAAATGTTTGGGCCGAGCATTTTGAGGATTTTTTTTATTTAATCACTAATAAATCAAAATGTGGATCATTTGAGGGCAAACAATTTTCAGCAAGTTTCTAAAATGGACAATACATGAATTCGAGACCATTCGCAAGAAGATTGCTCACAGTCACTTTTTGAAGGCTTTTTCGTCTTTTCAGTACAGTATATTCCCTTTCAACTTCAAATAAACGCAATACCACACACAATTTTCTCTTTGAAAATCTACAAATGTCATGATTTATATTTAGGGAACTGAAACTGCACACACACCACCCATTAGCCAGTTAACATCAAAGAATTCCTTACGCCAAGTTCAAACACATCACACCGCTGCACACAAACACTGTGGTTATGCTAAATGGCCTAACGTGTTCAGATACGACCACGAAAAGATATTGGTACATACCGGTTATTACACTAAATCAAACTCCCTAAGTGATTAACAGCACCTTAAATGTGTCAGCTACAAATTGTTTATGGCCACATAATGCCCTATTCTGTAAGGAGAGGGGCAACAATTTTTTATTTGCCATCTTCTTTCCAAGTTACAATAATTTTTATGGCCAGGAATTTGTTCTGAGTGTAAACAGATGGGTTGTTTGTCCCTGCAGTTGTCATGTGATGTTCAGGGGACTCCAAGGGATATGCAGCCTCCAAAAGAAACCCCCAAACTTGGTTAAGTCAGACCAGGTTACCCCCCCCCCCCCATTACTAGCCATTTCCCAAAACCACCACTACCTCTACTACCACCACCCTACAAAAGAACTCCTAAACTTAGTTAAGTAAGACCTGTTTACTCCCCCCCCCCCCCCCCTCTACTACTGCTACTACCCCCATGAATAGCCTTTCCCAAAATAACTCCTACAACTACCACTTCCATTAACCCCCAACAAAAAAAAAAACTTGGTTAAGTCAGACCAGGTTACCCCCTACTATCCCCATAACCAGCCCTTCCCCCATCATGACTGCTTCCTCTTCCACTACTGCCCTACAAAAGAACCCCCCCCCCAAAAAAAACTTAGTAAAATTAAGACAATGTTACTCCCTTCCTAGCCCTTTTTAGCCCTTCTCCCAACATACTGCAGTAGGTCAATATCTTACTGCCACCCATATTCTTCTACACGTACCCTTCTATCATCATCACGGCTGCTACCACTACCACTACCACAATACAAAAGAACCCCCCCCCCCCAAACAGAGTTAAGTCAGACCAAGTTACACCCCTTTGACTACCACATAACCAGCCCTTCTCTAACAACACCACTACCACACCGTAAAAGACCCCCACCGCCACCCCCCCCCCCCCCCCAAAAAAAAAAAAAAAAATGAGCAGTCAGATGGTCCCTTCTACCACCCCATAATTAGCCCTTCTCCAAATCGTAGAGGTCAATAGCTTCCTGGCACCCCTATTCTCGTACATGTACCCTTCCAACATCATCATCACCCCTGTTACTACTTCCACTACCACTACCACTTGACAAAAGAAACCCCCAAACCTAGTAAAGACAGACCCAGTTACGCCCCTACTCCTACCCCATAAATCTCCCTTCCATGGGGACACATCCCCTGGGACCTGTCTCCAGCTAGTCAAGCAGTAGTTGACCTCCAATGACCTCTTAGCTTGTGGCTTCCAGCTGAAATGAATGTTTTGGTCATAAAAGGTCTTTGAGAGCTCTGGAGTATTGAACACAAGAGAGCGGAGGCTCCTTGTGTGTTTTGCATAGGGTGGAGATTGATTCAGGAATTGCAGTTACTTCACCTTTTTCTGTGTAGGTTTTGAATATTTATTGTATGTTATCTACTGGATATGAGTGAAAATTATATTTGATTTGGACAATTGGAGCTAATTATACATTGTATTCAAACAATTATAATGTATAATTATTTATAATTATAATTTCCTCCACAAAATCCACTCTTATTGTTAATTTGTCCTCTATCTCTTTCCTTTTTCATAATCTTTCTTCTCATCCTCTCAATTAATCTCTTCTTTCTCCTGTTTATCCTTGTTCTTTGTTTTCTTCTTTTTTCTTTTCCCTCTTCCTATTCTTCTTCTCTTTCCTTCTTCTTCGTCCTTCTTCATCAACACCCACCCTTAACGTAACCTGCTACATATGAGATCAACGGAGATATGCATGATATGACTTATCCAACACACACAGGGTTTATGCACACCATCTCCCCCCACTCTAAAAGTAAAATTCCACAAATTCTCTCCAGAAAAGTCTACAAACCTTCGTTCTTATAATCCATGCGATTCAACTGGAAAATCTTCTGGATTTTAACAAAAAGAGGCTTATGGGGAGAGCAGACAAGCTGTCAGCATGGCACAAAAGCTGCAAAAGAGCGTAAAGAGGAAATACTGACAGACAAACAGACAGATGGACAGAGACAGACAAGCTGATATCTATCTTAGACCTTGACGAGCCAGCCATATTCAATGCAAGTCTTGTTCACATCGTTTTACAAAAGAATATTTACATGACTGACAGAAAGACAGCCTGGATGTCTCTATTTGACTATCCATCTATCTAACACGCTATCAAATCTTCACACACAAACAGACAATCTTCCTTTTCTTCCTCTGAAAACATAGGACAGAGCCATGTTCCACCGAATCCTTATATGGTTTGTTTCTCACTCGGCCTTCTATGTCCTATTACTCAAGCTTTAATCAACATTAATCTGGATTTCACATTAATTCCTCAACAAAAGGTGACATATATTGACTGTTGAAGGTAACATGGTAATATTCCACAGTGCTATGTTCATTTACATTCTAATACATTTCCTCAGCAAATGCCTGCCATAAAATGCATGATTTTGGGAGTTTACATGCAAACACCAGGGCCCCATCTCATAAAGAGTTACAATTGATCTGAATCAATCACAAGTTCCATTCCCTATCACTAATGTACACAGTTACGATATTAATTGAAATTCTTTATGAGACAGGGCCCAGATCATCATTTAGTCTACAGGCAACAGTGACAAAATACAAAGGGGCTTAGAGTGATTTTTCCCCCTACAATGACAAAAAAAAGAGAGAATAAGGAAAAAACCTGTTTAAAAAATCATGTCCCAAAGGGATATATTTACAGCGTTTGTTTCATGATGTCAGGCTTGAAAATAATCATTTTATTTCTCTTTTCTCCTGGATGGGCACAGATCCAACAGGGCCCTGTTGCATAAAACTTACCATTAATAGTAACTTTGCTATCAATGGCAACTTCTATGGAAACCTTGAATTTGATTGGCTTTTGCGTGATGTTACCATGGTAGTTACCATTGATGACAGAGTTACCATTAATGGTACGTTTTATGCAACGGGACCAGATGATATGTAAATGTAAAATAATATGTTTCTAGTGAACTGAATCACTAGATGACAAGATACAGATGTATGAAATAACACCTGCTTCCAGCAAGCAGTTACTGGGAAAAGATAAGTGATTCAACATTCTGGTGCCTTCATGGGATAAATACAATTGAACGAGGAAGCTTTCATTATTTCCTGATAGTATTTCTGAATGTCTGGGAACTTCTGCCAATTTGACTCTTTAAAGTCCATTAAATTTCTGTTTGTCTGTGAGCTTAAAATCTACATCTTTTTACAGATTCAATGTACTAAATATACTAATGGAGCTAGAGTATGTCCAAGCAGGCAGAAATAATATCAATGGTGCCAATAGCATACAATCAAGAACGCTATTGAGGAAGGGTCCAAAACGGGGAGAGGAAAAAATCCACCGATTTGATTTGCAAGAACTGCTCTTCCCCCCTCTCTCTCCAGAATCTCTACTCCTTTTTCCAGGGGATTTAACAACAAATGCGAAAAGAAAAGGAAATTGCCCATAACAGAAAAGAATGGGGACTAGACACTTTGAATGGTGAGGAGCACTGAGGGGAAAGTTTAGAGGTGCAACTCTAATGGTATAGGGGGGTGCGGCGCGCCCTTTCAAGTTTGGGATTCTTTTCTTTGGGGGAAGAATAGGGGCCATTAGTAAACAATGCCACTCAGGGTGTAAGATGTGTGCTGTCAGGGGGGCTTCTGTGCGCCTCAATGGGAGACATTGCAAGTCAATTTAGCACCTTTGATCAATGGGAGGGCGAGATAGAATTGCCTAAGTGACAGAACTCGTGTGTGTGTGTCCCAATGTGTGTGCATTGGGATAGAAAGGAAGCTTGATTTGAGTGTATTTGGTAAGTTTTTAGAGAGGGGGAGGGGGGCTGGTTGGCAGGCTGGCAATATTTCATCATGATAGATAAACAGGAGTAGAAATAAGAGTAGGAATGGAGTAATGTCAAAGGAAATGGGTAGAAATGGTAATGAGTATAGGCACCTATCATGGCAGAACCGATCCACTGTCATCACCACATCGACTTTATTCCATTGCTTTTTATCATTTTTGGATGGTTCATTCTGGCATCCTAAAATCAAACACTAATGGGACCACTTAGTCATGGCAAAACAACACTCCCTTAATCGCAAGTTTTGTAGTCTTTCCCACTACTCCTGCTTAACTTTAACATCTTGACTTACTAACTAGAAATGCAAGGACACACAACTTTCAGTTCTAGTTTCAGAGCACAGCGATTGCTATGTGGGAAGATTTACACTATATTGTCAACTGAGATATCAACACAAATGAAAAACATTCAAAATAATATGTTACCATGGGACACCAAATAAAACAACAAGAAACTTATGATCTATTCAATAATCACTGACTTTATCCTCACAATCTCTTTGGTATAGTAAGTTTGTCCATATAATAATTGTACTGAAACAAAAGTTAAATGACCAACTGTAATGCTTCTGTGATGAAAAACAATAACTTTATTACAGCATCAGACGATCAGATTATTTTACGCCAAATAAAGTTAGTCTGCATTAAGTTTGCAGTCGAAGTTAAACCTCTGTTGTGGATATTGGACTTTAATAAACACTTCAGAAGATACTAACAACCTTCTCCCAAAAGGAAAGCTGCTCAAAGCAGCTGCTGTCATTAAGATGTCCAGTTATATTTGCAAGAAAGGAGACAAAACAAGCAATATGACATTTAAGTAGACTCAGCAAGGTCCCGTTATATTCATTCTGTATAAAAGAAGCACACACACACACACAGCCCTAATGACCTACATACAAACTGCTAATCCACAACTCCACCCCCCTCCACCTAGATTTTGTCCCACTGATCTGGATTATAGGATTAGGCTTACCCGGATTAACATGCTTGGTCTAGTTTAGGGGGAGCTAATGTACTTAAAAGCCCATCCTCTTCTCCATAGACTTAACACATACCCTGGGATCCCTAAAAAAGCATTTGTTAGTTTTGTGACATAAACAAATCCAGGAAAAAACAAATGCCCTCAACAATTTCGTTTCTGTACATTTCTTACTTTTTAAGCCCCCTGGCACCAACGATTCAATATAATCAAAAGGGTTTCGGGAGTGTGACAATGCAGCATGTCAACTTATACATGGGTTCATTATGAGCAATTGTTTATTTCAAATTTATACCTGATTCAGTAAAATTATTTGATAAAATTTATGAAAACAATGTGACAAAGCATTGTCTTCTTCTTTTTTAACATACACAAAAGTGAGTATATGGGAAGCACACACATGCCGAATTGATATTTTCTTTCAGACATGAAGCTCATGTTTCTTGATTCTCAGATGTTTGTAATTTCAGTATACAATTCTATTTCTATGCACAGAGTTGTGGGATTATCCTATTCAAATTGAAAATAATATCCAATTATCATAAATTCAAAACAACCACTGCTCTCTAAAATTCTCCATTGTGTTCAAAGGAAAAAAACACAATACAAACATCATATTTGACCTATAGGCAGATGTGTGTCATCATTAATGTTTTCACATTAATGTTTAAATCTAATCTTTAAAAAAGTACAGATACAACTATATTTCTGCTTAAGTGAGGTAAATGAACTTGCATAACCACATTTATGAGATTTATACGTTTGCAGCATGCATTTTGAAAAGATGGCAAAACAATTTTTAATCATACCATTAAATGGATGTGGACGTGTTTTTTTTAATTTCTCCCTTAGTATCATATTTACTGTTTGATTTTAATCATGGATCCTCCTCATCACATATGAGGGGGCATTTCTGCAAAAAGCTTATTTTGAATTACATTTTTTTTTTTTTTTTTTTTGGGGGGGGGGGGGGGGTTTAACAGAGAATACACCATTCCCACTTTAATACAGGAGTATGTTGACATGAAGTAATTTGATTTTTATGTTTTTATGTTGAATTACACGGTATACCGTTTGCTAAATCCTTTGGTATGATGGTTTCCTGCTGGGGATTCAATATGGATTTGTGTACAATGCCAGGGATTGGAGCAAATACCAGCGTTAATGTGATCTGGCTGTGATTTCATTACAGCGGATTAAGACATTTGAATGGGACACTATTGCTGGTTTACCCCGGCAGGAAAATAGGCATGTGATCATGTCAGTATGGACCAATATGGACCAATCACAGCAGAGTGGTCGTGGCCTCGTTAAAACGCAATGTAACATCATGAATAGAATCATGTGCCGATGAATTATCTGGTTGTTTATTTCACATTACACTCGTTCCCCAGCAGGTTCCCTTTGGAGAAAAAACGCGCAAGATTATCTGAAGCAGAGCAACACCACGACATGTTTTTCCTCCACAATTGTTGGATCGGTTTGGTGGACCGTGACGCGGTTTGATTTATGACGTTGTAATCCTCAGTTTTACAAGGCGAAGCCACACGTTAAATGCCTCCCTCGCCTGTCACATAAGGCCAGGCCACGCCACGAGGAGACAGCAAACTGCCACATATGTCGCGCCCCCCTTTCCATTCCGTTCACGCGAAACCATGCGTGGACGGCACATTTTTCAGACCGATTCGCAACACCGGCCCACAATCCCACCCCTTTCTGCGCTTGCCCTCCCTTTCTCTTTACGACGATTTGATCATGACAAATAGCGTCAGTAAACTTCATTACGCGCTGAATACAGCCCTGAAAGGAAGACTGGCAAGCGGAAAATGGGGAAGAACGCTCCAGTGACTCCCAACCCCAGCCTCCCATTCATCCCAGCCACCGCTGATACTCCCAACAAAAAGAGTCGTCAAATACTCCCATTCTCATTGTCACTACCAAACCTCACAACCCATTTAAATCTCCCTGCCATTCTTCCCTCGCTATTTATTCAATTTTCCAGCGAGATTTATGCGACCCAACTTCCTAGGTTCAACGACTGATGATCTACTATTCGTGCTAATCTATCTCCCCGCATCAATCCAGGAAAAACTGACCCAGAATCATCGCTCTATCTCTGTCCTCCCACATCAATCAACATGTTTTCCATCAAATTTTCGGGCCCCTTTTGTGCGGCTAACAAGTTGGATCTTATTGACGGGGACAGGAAATTACAACCTATTCTGCTAATTTCTGAGGGGGGGGGGGGGTGCAGCATCAAAAGGAGGCATTTACTTTTGATATCATTCTGTAGTGATATATGGCTGCAATCTTGATCTTCATTCAGAGGAAGACTGCTTCTAATATTTCAATTAATGTTACATCAAAATGCAATTGTTACAACCCATGTGCAATGCCAAGCATGACAAATTGCCTGCATGTGCGTGCTTGTCTTGTAAGAGACATTCCCTGGGTTACTTGGTCTTGCACTTTATACGCTCGTCAGGTAAAAAGGAAGCTTCTGAGCAATCGTAATGAAATCAACCCAATGCACATGGTTTAACGCTCTCAGTACCATGAGCACTTTAAATAACTGAAACCCACTGTTTTGAATGATAGTCTATATTGCCCTGGTCAGTGACGCACTACTGGCAACATATCACTGCAGTGCGAAGAGCCATTGTGATATTATTGTATTGTTGTAGTTTTGGGTCCTTATGCTACATGAACTGCTAAGTTTTGGAAGACCCATCCAAAACTAACTGGACATCTAATCATAATATAATTCCACTTAAGGTCAGTTTCCATTTCTTATGTTAAAAAGTAATTTTAATAACATTTTTGCCTTCAACTTTCTGTGGTATTCAAATGATGCAAATCATTTTAAATATGTGTGTTTAGTCTTTCTATCTAAGAGTATTTCTAGCTAAGAGTAAGACAAAATCGTGTTTTGAAGCCGTAGTATTTTTCAGGCAGAAGGACAGTGCAAAGGAAACTGTCAGTCTAAAATACAAAACACTCCATTAATCCTCTCTATGCTAAAGGGAATGTTTATCTGAATGATCTCTGTATATAATTGCGACAAATAAGCAACATCGCACATATAAAGAGTTAACCCTATCACTACCAGAGCAAGAAAATACCATTGACTTATAAGACAGTAGATGAGGCCATGGTAATAGGAGAGTTTGATAACTGTTTTGAGTGGACACCTGTGCCTCATTCTGGTCAACCTGACCTCTCGGAAACACCAGCAGAAATCGTGGCATCAGAAAACAACTCTTGTTTGCCCTTGTAACACAGGAAGGCACCGTTTGATCAGCGCAACACAAAGACAGAAAACAGACAGGAGAGGGGAAAAAAACAGATCTTTCAATCAAACGTCAAAGAGAAGAAAAGAAATCGAGTTTATCAATACAAATTTGCATTTCGAGCTGGCAAAAAAAATGAGGACGGCTCGTGACGGATATGTCTGTCATGAGAGACAATACGAGAGAGTTTGTCAGCGGACTTCTTTTCGGGGCTCTACGTGATGTTGGCCCGTTCAAACACGCCAGCCTACACGGCGCACACAAAAAGAACTCGCCCCTCTCCCGGTTGGGCCCTTGTTTGAGAAACCACACGATCCCAAACTCGTTGAATAGCCCAAGAAGAAGAACGCAGGTATGTTCGCGACTCCGCGGAAAAAACAGTGTTACAATCACGAGGGAGGATGGCGAGGGAACCTCTTTTCCAGAGTCTGAAGTTTACTTTTGTTGACATTACTGGTCCGTGACCCTCGAGATTTCAAAATCTTTCGTTTTCGTCCACCTATTCCCTTTTATTCTCTTTCATTCTGTTTTTTTTCCCCACTTGGTCTCAGATTTTTCTATCTTCCCTAGACCCTGTTTGGTGACTATACTCCATCTATTCTGCAATAGTAAATGAGGAAAGCAACTCTGCTTTGAAAGAGATACAACTAATTTTGAAACTGCATTATAATTCAAGCAAATTAACTTTTAAACCACTTACTTTTCCTGAACATTAATCAGGTTTACGGATCTATTAAGGCAATAATGTATAACCAAATTGCTTGTATTTATTTACAGTGATTCATTTAACTTACTTTGTTAAACCATAGAACATAAAAAACATTGAGGCTGCACATTCCAACATTACAAACATCTCAGTGACAAATCCTTGAAAAAGCTAGGTCACCATTGAAGTGTCTCTCTTCTCAGATGTAAAATTTACCATAAAATATTTTTATATTGATATTTGGTGGTATTATCGGGTCAACTTGATATCATAAGCTTGAGTAACATGTCAATGACCGAGTGAAATACAGTGCTATACAATAGCAATGGTACCAGCAAGTATCACATTGAACAAAAATAAAAATGTCCGTTTTTCTCTTACCGTTTCTTTCACATCTTGTGCAACTCTATTCAGAACAATGTATATTTCTTGAGTGAAAACACTGATCTATATATGAATAGTGATATCTGCAAAGATCTGGTTTAGTAGCTGTTTTTATCATTTTCAAATTGCAATTGGAAAGCAACATGGATACTTCATGTGCACTAATGAGTAATGCATGTTTTCTTTAAAGCAGAATGTAATTAAGGATCAAAAACATAACATTAATGCTTGCATCTAATCCCAAACAACCTGTCATTTTTTGTCATCAGCTGATATCTTCTCGTTTCCTTTCACTTCTTGTGAAAGTCTAGAATTCAAGACAACCATGCGTATGAATACTACAGATGAATCTGTGTCTTAACATACAACTTGAGCTAGGTAGCAAAAAACTGACATTTTCAATACAAATGGAGAGCATTCATCGTCTCACAATTTTTCTTGATTTTGGCCGCAATCCAATGTTGAATCTGACAGGAGCAGACAAGACAGGGGGTGTATTTACACATGTCATATGCTTCTTGCAACAAAAGAATATAGATTACAAAGAAGTTTGCTCTCATTGTTGCATCTCTCATCAGTACTCGATACCAAGGGGGTCGAAATGGTGATGACTACGTGCCAAAATCATGGCGGGATCATTGTGACATCATCACCCGGTTCGCATGTCAATTAACTCTTTCAACACCAACCCAGGAAAAGCCCATTGACTTATTACATCATTATGCACCTATGGCACTGAGTGGATTAAATGCAACAAATTTGCCATTTATGCTAATGGTGACGGTACATCATTAGTTTCATAATTTTCCATTTTCGCAAAAGTTCACCAGAGGAACATGTATGTGTTTTTCACTCTCCCTGTGGGACATATCATAGTCTTTTCAAATAAGAGGGAAAAAGTCCCTAGCTCTCTACTTCCAATATTGGAATAAGTCTCCAAACAAGAAGACAGAGAGCGCCGGAGAGGAAGGGAAGGATAGGAGATAACAATGGTCTTTCGCAGTAAAACAAACTGCTTGTTTTCTCCCCCCCCCCTTTTTTTTTTTGGGGGGGGGGGGAGGGGTGTTGAGAGGTACCTCTCCTTGCTGTGGGGGTGGGAGTAGGAGGAGGGGGGGGGGGGAGAGCTCAACAACCTTTTGCACATCTCAATAGGGCTATCTTCTATACACTAAAATTACTTTTAAAAAAGCGAAGCTATTTCCCATTTGGGGACTAAGAACATAGCAATGTTTGGCAGGTAAGGACACAAATAGTGTTGTCATTTGCTCTGGAAATCTTTTTAAACATCTTTAATTAATTGATTTCATGAAACATCACTTTTTTGCGGTCCTCCAACATCAACCCATAGGTTGTCAAGAGGATTTCCTTAGTTCGCTAAGGTCTGAATGCTTACAAACAATATAAGTGCATAATTTTTTGTTATATTGTGACGCAGTAAACTCCATTAAAAGTTTCTCAAATGCATACAGCTAGCTACCTGCATTTTTAGTATCTAACAGGGGAAGTAAGATTTCCTGAGCTTTCATGCCCGACTTCAGTGAGAAAGCTAGCGTGTGATATGGAACCTATCAGGCCAGTATATGCACGGTGTCCCAGCCTCAGAATTAATTCTCCGGAAAGGGTTTGATCGCGATATTTCGCTACTTCAATCTCATAGAAACCCGGCTACTGAAGATCTTTGTCTTGTCAGTATAAATATTGGACTGTGGGCTGATTTTGGCAACCTCTGGCTGTATTCTTCCGAGATGGACTGATCGCGATATTTCGCTACTTCAATCTCATGGAAACCTGGCTTGTGAAGATCTCTCACTTTCTTGAGAAGGGCTTTGTCAGTGCAAATGTTGGACTGGGGGCTGATTTTGGCAGGGTCTTCTTCCTCTCTTGAACAAATGTTTGTGTAACTGTTGAAGATGAAAGCAGGAGCCAAAACGCCTGCTCTGGTCCCTAACTTCTTCATGTCAAGTGGCCTACCAAGACTCTTCACCCTGCTTCACCCAACGGAAGAAAAGGAAATATGGGTGACTGCGACAAGAGGACCAGAGGAGCGGAGAAGACCACCAAACAAAAGACAATGGTACACACACATACACAAATACACACATACACACACACGAGAGAGAAGTCTTGAGCAAACAACCCAAAGTAAAGTGACACAACACTTGGAAAAGATGATGCGGTACATGCTCTGGTAGCTACTAGCCCTACTTGGTCTAGTTTTCTTTGTAAAAAAAAAAAAACTACCAAGAAGTATTAAAACTAGGCTTGCATAAAGTTCAGTATATCTTCTGATTTCTCATCTTTCTTGTTCTTTGCAGAATCTGATTAGAACAGGACCTTGCTTGTACATACTGTTTGGAAGAATGTTCCTGGAAATGGCTTCTTGACTGCAATAATGTTCCTTGTGAAAAATATTAGTAAGCATAGTCATCATTACGCCTCCTAATGAGATCATAGCAAGATGTGTTATGTTACTTTTTGGTTAGTTCTTTTCTATCAATTTGGCAACTCCCTTCTCTTCTTTCTACATTTCTAATTTTGTATCCCTCTCTGTCTTTGTAACTTCTTTATCTCTCCCTCTCTTTCTCCCCCCCCCCCTCTCTCTCTCTCTCTCTCTCTCTCTCATCTCACACCCCTCTTCCGCTCCCCCTCCTTCCCTCCCCAACCTCTCCTTACCCCTCGACCTCTTATTATACTCTTCCAAAATTACTCCTCGACCTTCTTTTCTTCATCTGTCCATCAAGACCGGAGAGATGAAGCATATTTACTCCTTCTCCCACCCACAATCCACTCCATTCTTTCTACCCTTTCATAAATTCTGCTGACAGATTCACCTAGATATCTCCCAAACAAGCCTCCGAGCATCAAGCAAAATGTGTGACTCAAAGAAATACTTCAGTCCCTCCTAGATTTGCCCAATATTTCATCAAGTTCAAGCTCTCCCCCTCCTCCTCCTCCTCCTCCTCCCTCCCTCCCACTCCCCAAGAATGTGGCCCCATCTCTGCTCTCATTCCTCCCCAAACTTCTCATGAAATAGCTGCCGAGAGACACATCGGCTTTGCTTCCGTGTTTGAATAATAAACAGGTAGCGAAAAACAAGCACATGGATTTGGAAAATCAAGTAAACATTTCAAATATCAGTCGGACCTGGAGATGGCCAGCCAGCTCTGGACGATACCACCATAAATAAACATGCCACAGTTTTTTGCGCTGGCTCACGGTATTTTGGCAGTCAGTGTCACAATTTTCGTCTTGGTCGTTATCATCTTGGTTGACGAACTTTGTCATTCTATCACACTTACCTATCATCACCCCAAACTTTAGAGAAAGAAATATGGCCGACCAACATGACACAATGGAGAAAAAATGCGGGTCGGTATAAACGACTCCAATGTTTGATCAAAGTCACTGCTTGAAAGGAAAGTGTATACAAAATAAAATCAAAAATGATTTTTTTTAGAGAGAGAGAGAGAGAAGCTTGTGTATGCCAACTGGTGTTAATATATGACAACATGTTCTATACTTCATTTTTATAATCATATCATGAATTAATGAACACTTACCTGGAGCAGAATGATTCAGACATCGCCAGAAAGAAGTCTGAAATGGAAAAGAAGAAGAAATCAAACATTAACTATGAAATAATGCAATCACGCTTTCCTGAACATAACAAGACCCTTGTTTTACCTTATATCGTCAACATACCTTATACAAAAATGGGTTCATGAATCAAATATGCCAGAGAAATGGAGACCTTGCGTCCTGGTTCATAAGTATTGAGTCAATATCCATAACCCTGGTGGATAGTGTCGCTGTAGGACAAGCAGTAGATCGCAGGGCCTGTCTTTTTCTTTGCTTATATTTTTCTTTGCTCTTTTTCTTTGCTTAAATAACCCTAACCCTAACCCTAACAGATTGATCAACCAGTCTTATTACTACAGAAGTTTAGAGAGTAACAGCAATAACAAAGCTTATATCTAAATGGATAATAGTTCATCAATAAAAAAAACATATTTTCATAAGTATGAACTAAGAAATGAAAATTAAAGACAAACTGTGAAGACGCAATGTTTCTCATACCGGCATGTATATCTTATAAGTGGATTCAGTGAGTTTGTTTCGTGATTCCAATCTTGAACAGTGGCCCCCTATAAATTATTTCGTTTGATTAGCTTTCCTTTTATATATTTTTGGAATATTGTAATACTTCAATCCTATAAACCTCAATGGTAAGGGATAGGTGGGGTATAAGACTATGGGAGTTGTAATCACTGGAGTGCCAATTTATTCCATATTTTTCTTTTGTCAAATTGCATATCGCAGAGTGTGCATTGTGTTATCCATATGTAAATCATTATGTACCAAGGTATTTGTCATGTTCTTTCTAATTTCGTTATATTATGAAGTGTTTATCTACATGTTTATATGTTTATACTCTACTCATTGAATTGCATTGTGCAGTATAATTCATGTAGATAATGTATGTATATATTTATAATGCCAACAGAGTGAATTTTCATTGAGAACAATCAAGCTAATGAATGAATGAATATGTTATGAACAGAGTTCATTGTGAGTTCCACTCTAATTTGACTTCAGTAAAGCAGGAACATCCCAAAATGATATAAATATTGAAAATAAACCAAAATTTGACCCATTAATGAAGCCAGGATGAATCTGCCATGATATGGTATGTGAATATTACCACTACCACCCTTACCTTTAACTACTAGCACACTATCATGTACACAAGATCAAGATTTACAAGAGGATTTCCCAACCCAGGCAAAAAAAAAATGATCAAACGATCTTTTGCCAGAGACCTGACAATAATGTCTGGGTGAGAAAGCATCACACTTGTACTTTGATTGTGAGACGAGGTTTGAGCATCTCGGCATGACAACGCTGATGGCATGATCCCAACATCCAACCTCTCCTCCCTCACTCCCACCCTGGCCTGGCCTGCCTGGAGGTCTCCGCCCACTACATCACACCTTCAGTCACTGCCTCGCTCGGAGCACTGCACTTTTACCCAGCGACTCTTTCGGTCTCTCTCTTTCTCCTCCCCCCTGCCTCTTTCTCTCTATATCTCTCTCTTTCTCTCTCTTTCTTTCTCTCTCTCTCTCTCTCTCTCTCTCTCTCTCTCCCCTCTCCCAGCCTCTATTTCTCTCTGCCTCATTCTATATCTGTGTGGCTGTCTCTGTCTCTCTCTCTCTGTCTCTTTATTATCTTCATCTGCTAATCTCCCTCTGTGAACCTTTCTGTCTCATTTTGTCTTTGTCTTTCTCACCTCCCCCTCTGAATTACTATTTCTGCCCTTTTCCACCTGCATATCCCTTTCCCCTTTCCCCTTCTCTCTCTCTTTTACTCTTCTCCCTACTTACCTCTATTTTCTTTTTCTTCCTGTCTTCCATTTGTCTCTCTCATCACACTCCCTCTCTTTCTCTCTCCAATTCTACCCCTCTCTCTTTCTCTCTCTCCCACTCCCTCCTCTGAATCGATGAATCAAGGCATGGGCCCATGATTGAGGAAGATTATATGACAATAATCTAATCAGCGGCTAAAATCTCAGAGTGTGAAAACATGCCATGATCAATTATCAACACATTCTTCACCAAAACACTTCCCTTTCATTTCCACCGGTCTCCCTCCTCCCTTCTCTCATCTTCTTTACCTTCGCTTCATCACATTTATGGGCAGGAGGAGGGAGGGGGTGTGTTTGTGCCTTTACGGAAGGCCCGCAACACATTGCGGCAGCGACAACTGCTCACGGATTGATTCAAAATCAATACCCGACACGCAGGGGAGCAGGGATCGGTAGCGAGGGGAACGCTCACGCGTCGCTGCCGGGGTGTTAGTGGTGCCTCGTCGCCACCGCGGTGTGGGGAGGCGCCTGAGACAAAAGGTGTGCCAAGCGACGCTTACACTACGCCTACCTCCAATTTTCTGGCTCGCAACAGCACATATGGAAGAGGATGCGTCAAGCAATTTAACGAAGTGTGTTAAGCCAATTATCAACACCATTTGTGGTGGCGTGCAGTGGGAAAGGAAAGGGGAAGGAGAAAGGAGGGGAAAGTTGAGGGGATTGGTGAGAGAGACAGGAAGGGAAAGAAAGAATGTGAACATACATATAGACAGTAGAGGGAAAATGAGGTAACTGGAGAGTGTCCAAAGTAATACAGGTAAAAAGAAGGAAGAAATTAATCAAGGTAGATAGTGATTGGAAAGGGAGACAGGAAGATAAAGAGAGGAGGAGATGAGGGAGAGGGGGGAGAGGGAGGGAGAGGGAGAGAGGGAGGGAGGGAGGGAGGGAGGGAGGGAGGGAGGGAGGGAGGGAGGGAGGGAGGGGGGAGGGAGAGGGGAGGGAGGGGGAGGGAGGGGGGAGGGAGGGAGGGAAAGAGGGAGGGAGAGGGAGGGAGGGAGGTAGGGAGGGAGAGGGGGAGAGAGGGGGGGGGGGAGAGGGAGGGAGGAAGAGAGAGAAAGAGAGGAGATAAGACAGAGAAAGAGAGGGAAAGGAGAGAGAGAGAGAGAGAGAGACAAAGAATGTAAGAATATGAATGACAAATATACGGAGGAAGCGGATAAGGGGAGTTGATGAGAGACATGGTTTTAAACCATGAAGAGGAAGGAACTCCATCACGCATCACTGGAGTGATGCCAGCATTCACCCAAGCCACCTTTGTAAGATTGTCCTGGGAAACCGGGAGGATAAACCGTCTTGAAACGTTCCCCGCCTCTCGCCGCGAGGGCTCCGCTAATTTCACCCGGCTCAGACGGGTTGCTACGGCGATGAGACTTAATAGGATTCTGGATCATCATCAGTACCCCGACCGCCGAGCGAAATTAAGCAAACTATCCGCCCACTTTCAACTCACAATTGATGCAAGCTTTAAACATTGTTATCTCTCCCCAGCAAAATGTTAGAAAAAAATGCTCTCAGAACAGTTAACTACAAGTCATATTTAAAAAAAACTTTTATATTGAAAATTATACAATCTCTCTTAAAAAAACAATGGTGTTTCAGCCTTAAGTTTTGTGTTGCATTGTCCTGAGAAAAAAAATCTTCAAACTGTAAAAAGGGCTAAAAGATTTAACTGAAACCAATGCTTAATTTTGAAGTATGTGTACTATAAAAAGGACAAATGATATTATCATTTGATTCCATTTACTCTTCCTGAGCCAGAACATAAACAATTTTCACCTTTGTATTGATAATATTCATCAAAGGCCTACATCAAGTTCAATAACAAATTCCAATTAATTCATTACTTAAACATTTTGTTTAATAATTTACACATTCACTGTACCTTATATCAAGTTATTATAACAAAACCAATTTTTATCAAGGGAATGCCGATTTAATCTGCCTCTCAGAGGAGTGAATCAAAATGCAGGGATTAACAAAATCTACTTCCTCGTCTAAACAAAGATGCCATCAACAGGCAGCTTGTGTCCTCTTAAAAACAACAACTTCATAATGAAACAATCAGTTTAAGTGAATTGAATAATTTATTATCAAAGCAATTACCGAAAATGGGTAACTTGGTGAGAGCCACAAACGGCTGCCCCGATACCATCTCCCCGGAGAAATCAAATCTGAAATCAAATTCCTCACTTTCATTCCGCTGCTGGTATCACTACCGGACCCTGACAACGCCTTTGGTAATAAATCTTTCATAATCTAATAAAACAATTCCTTAATTTTTCATAAATTGCATTATAGGGGCACGGGGCGGACAGCTTTCTTTACTGGGTGAAGGAGACAGATATTCAATTACTTAGCAAATTACTGACTTTGTTCGTGGCGAGACACTGACATTTCAACTTTATTTTTCCTGAAAATGGTGACACAAATGCAATTTGATGGTAACCAGCTTGTCATAATGTAAGTTTGCGAAGAGCTTTACTAAGGGAAGGGGTATGGGGTGGGTGGCCATTTCACCCCTCCCCCCATAACAATCATTTCTATACAGGTACCCAGCAAAAAGTGGACAGATACAGGTGATGGGGGGGGGGGGATTAATCCTCAAGCCTGATGGTAGAGAACAAACACAATGAGGCAGATATACATTATACCTTTTAAGACAGAGAAGTTTTCATGGGGACCTTTTGGGGGATAAAGATATGGGTTTGCAGGGGTCAGTTTTGCAATCCAGTGGGTGGGGTAGGGGTGGGTGTGGGGTGGGAGGGGTGACTCAACTCCTTGAACTTGTTACGGTGTGAGTCTATCATCATTTACTGCTCAGAAATAAAAATATTTGACAATTTTGGATCCTGCACAAAATGGAATTTGTATGTAGTGCTTGATTGAAAATCCATCTATGGCGTATGACTGGTCAATTTTGAGCAATGTTTGTTGCATTATAAAGCAGAACACCATATTCAGTGTGTTTTATCACTTTTATGAATAAAAATATTCAACTCATTGAGGCTTATGCATGAACACATCAAGAACAGGGGCAGACATTCAGCATAAACTGCCAATCTAACTAAGGCCACCTGGGATGGTTCAGAGTTATAAGTAACCCACCTCTCTTGTTTGCAAATATGAATAATAAATCATTGTATTTCAATTTCACCTTCATTGGAACTCTATAATACAAATTGTTACTGGGGTGTTTTTCTTTTTAGAGAGTGGATCAATAACTTATTTATCTTACAGGTAGTGTGTTTGAATGACGAAGCAATTGACACTGGTATCAATGAATTATTGATAGGTTACAGCTGTGAGGGCTTTGAATTCAACACTGTTTTTGACCTCGTGATCCAATTTCTGCCCTCGTTCATTATTCCTGTCACTCTTTCACTCTCTCTCCCTCTTTCTCTTTCTATCTCACTTTTACTCTCGCTCACACTCTCTCAGTCACTCACACTTTCTCTCTTTCTCAATCTCTCCATCTCTCCCTCTCTCTTTCTCCTTCTCTCCCCCTCTCTCTCTTCTCCGTCTCTCCCAATCTCTCTCTCTCTCTCTCTCTCTCTCTCTCTCTCTCTCTCTCTCTCTCTCTCTCTCTTGCCCTTTCATTCATCTCATTTCCACTATTCAAAGCAAAAAAAAAATGAGAGTAGGCTAATATGCGATGAAGTAAATATATGATCGTCTGATTAATCTTTCATGTTCCCAAAATACCAGATTTATCATGAAGCGTGTTTGCGAGGGAGGAGAGGGTGGAATGGGAGCTTACTATCTGGAGCGTATCGGGAGGGGGAAGGAAGGCGCGATGTATGAAAGATTGAGGATGGGGTGATATATTGCCTCCAATGAATAGTAACAGGGGGGTGTAATGAACTAGGAGGCAGAAAGAGAGGATCCACCCAGAGGGGCGGGGAATGCAGAGGGGATGAGGGTGGGGGGGGGGGGGGGGTAGAGGAGGTAGGGTGATAGAAAGAAGGGCGGGGAATAAAGGGGGGGGGGAGAAGAAAGGATGCTAGAAAGAGGGGCCAGAAATGTATGTGTTGGGGGGGGGGGAGTGGAGGAGGAGAAAGGGTGATAGAAAGAGGGGCAGGGAATGTGGGTTAGAGAGAGAGAGAGAGAGAGAGAGAGAGAGAGAGAGAGAAAAGTAAATCAAATGTTGGTAAGGAGGAAAACTGGATCAACAAGAAGAGGTGATTTTTAGTAGAGCAGCCAAGATGATACAATGAAAAAGAAACAAATGCCATTCATGTAAAAAGGAAGATAACAAATAAATGTGAGATAGATTCAATTAATGTCCATGATTACAAAGTTCATAATACCCATGTGTTTGGACACCATATGTTGCATAGATGAAACATGGATAATTGTAAAGAAAGAGAAGGGGGTGTGAACAAAGATATCAACCAAGAGATTTTAAAGATACAAAGCAGTGACAAAGATGAGACATATGATGGGAAATATGATAATAATGATCATTGCAAACTAATGGGCGTATGAAGAGAGATTTTTTGGGGGAGATGGAGTGATAACAGACACCAATACGATATTAAACAGAGATTAAAAAAAAAAAGCAGAGAAGTTGAGATGGAGAAGGGATACAAAATTGAGATGAGGGTGCAAGAGGGTTCTAAAGCTAAGCATTATGACAAAGAGGAAAGACTGAAGGGGGGGGGGAGAAAAATGATTTATCAGCACTTGTAAATCAGTAATGAGTGGTCTATTTGTCAACTGGCCTTGTTACAAGCTCCACAGTACATCATAAAAGAACCCAACAAGGACATTAATCACTCATAAATGCTCTCTGTCCGCTGGTCCCTCTCTCTCTTTCTCTCTTTCTCTCCTCCTCTCCTCCTCTCCACCTTCTCCCTATGTCTCAGCAGCTTGTGTGTGTGTGTGTGTGTGTGTTGGGGGGGGGGGGGGCATGGGTGTGCCTCTGTCATGTACTACCCTGACCTAGCCTGTTTTCTTTCTCCCGGTTTCCTGTTAGCATTTTATTCTAAACAATACTTTCCCTCTCTCCCCCTTTCCCTTTTCTGATCAATCTCATCATTCTCCCCTCTCTCTCTCTCTCTCTCTCTCTCTCTCTCTCTCTCTCTCTCTTTCTCTCTCTCCCTCTCTCTTTCTCTCTCTTTTGAGTGTATATGTATGTTATTTACAGAGGCTCCTTGCAAACTTGCTTACCAATGTGTATCTCTCATAAAGCTGTATCATGATGGCACATGAATGAGGCCTATGTTCCACTATCATAAACATATTCACATTGATGATATACATGGATCCAATGTAATAGCTCCTATCAAAAGAAGAGCTAAAAACAGGCTTACTAACTTGATTCATACAAACTAGAAACAGAATGAAGCTGTGTCAAAAACTGCTAGCATTTCTTCTATGTTAAGTTTTCAAAAAAAAGGTACATAAACAATGAAAAGAGATTTAAAACATTCTTTGCTATGTTCTTGCTTTCATGTGCATCTGCAAACAACATTGTACCTGCATATTTAACAGATGCCCTTTTCAGAGAAGATTGATTCATTTGATTTATTTTTTTTAAAGTCTTGTCTGTATGAAAATTAAAGATGATAATATGAAATACTTGTATACTTGTACATTGTCTGCTAAAAAGAGGATTAAAGAGAGAGAGAACAACATTAACAATGAAGGATGAAATGACAGAATGAGTATTGTTAAAGTTTCTAGTTCAATAAACAATGGTTATTCTATGCACAATACATAAGAAAGATAGTACATACAATATAATATGAGACTCATTACATCTGACTAACACAATTCCTATTAGCCAATAAACATGATTGAAAATATGGGATAAACTGGCCTTGAACTTCTCAATATTACGCTTTTGCCACCTGATGAGCATTTGATGGACAAACTGTTGTGTAAGTATAATGCAAAGTACATGCACCTGGGGAAATTCTAATGTGTGACTGAAATTACAACTAGCTGTCCACAAACTTTGACCCTTTAAAGTGGCCAGTGACCCTATGAAGAGGTCACTCACTAGCTTTGTCCAGGAGGAGAGGAGGAAGTGGTCAGAGTCTGACCCTGAATGTCAAGTGCTTGGAGCTAATGTCCACTGTATGGAGTGTCCAGTCGATGTCCAGTCTGTGTCCACAGCCAGACCGGTTGGGACAACATGGCTGTCCAAGGCTACACAAACATGACCAAGACAAGCACACTTAGTCTGACTTCCAAGCTGTTTGGTAATTTATAATCCGCACTATTAATTGAACAGGTCTGTCTGCAGAAGAGTAAGTTCTTCCAGCATATCCACATGGTAAAAATTAATTGTATAGCTATACCGTTTCGGTATAGCTCTAAGATTAAAATCTGCATGTGGACGTTGAATCACGACGTTGTATAAAGAAACATATAAGGAAACATGAGTCTGGTCATCCTTTCGAACTAGAACGGTATAAAGAATCATGATGCACCATGCGTGTGGACATGACAACGATATGTCATATAACTTGGCGGGGCTTAGCATGACTGCTCGTGCAAATGACCCAATCAACTCAAAGTACTGCACACTCGCCAAAGACAGACAGGATCCTGTTCCCAAAATGATGATTCTCTATCAAGTTTTAGTAAAGGTTTGTTTCGCTGTGGACACCCCATTTTCTATACCATGTTTCTTTATCGAGTTTCTGTATAGATTTTTTGGTGTGGGGACACCCTGTTGGGTATACGATGATTCTTTATACGACATATCGCTATACCACTTCCGTACAGCTATAAAATTAATTTTTTGCATGTGGATGCAGGATTCTTTGGCTCACCCAAAAGAAAAAAAAGAATCTCACTAGTCCGGTGATAACTAGACTTTACATTTTAGTTTGGATTAGAAAAGTCCAACAGCCTGGAAGTCAGGCTAAGCAGATTGACCATGGTGGACCTTTAGGCTGTAAGCTCTATGCATGTTTAATTTGAGCAAGAATCACTGCTTAAGAGTAAAAATGGTGATACCAAACGCATATTCTGTGTCAAAAAGCAATGTTCTTTGCATAATAACAGTAATAATAACAATAATAATAATAATAATAATAATAATACTACTACTACTACTACTAATAATAATAATGATGATAATACTAATGATAATCATAATAATAATAGGCCTAATAGTAATAATAATAATAATAATAATAATAATAAAGATAATAATAATAATATTAAAAATTATAATGATAATAATTGCATTTATAAGGTGCTTTACACGGGCATTTCACGCTGGTTTTCTGTCTATATAAAACCACTATACTAAATATTGGGATTATGTATTTATACAATATACTATACACTATTCTATATCTTGGGATACACAAGTGATAACTCGATAACTTGGTGTTAAGAGGCTTTGAGCCCTGCTTAATATTCTGCAAAGAGCAATGATTGAAAGTTGCATTAGTCTGAGGATATCACAGCGTAGAATGACTGATCACTGTTTATGTTCATGTTGATAGGCTTTTCTGGAATTATGTATGTGTTTATGATAGACATATATATGGCCGATTCTCAATTTAATCCCAAGCACATACATGACTCGTATGCGACAACCAGTAATGGTGATTGTACGTTATGGACAGATACAGAAAAAAAAACATCACCCATTCAATATTCACACTCGTAACTGATATGAAGTGCAGGTGTAATTATGACTTTCTTCAATCAGAGCATTACTTTGAAATAATACTCTGTTTCCCTTCCTTTCTACCTATTTTTACTCATTGAGCAGTCATTTATAACTGAAAATGCAGGTATTTTTTTTAATTTGCTGTAGAAAGGGCAAAATATGATTATTCTTGCAAGGTATGGTCCCAGCTGTAGGTTTCTTGCATGGTGTTTGCATGTACCTTAACAACAAACAGTGGCCTGCTAGAACCAACACACTGCCCACAGTGATAATTAGCCTACAAATGTCACACGCCCTAACCAAGGACTTTTCAATTTGTCCCTCAGTAAGGAGGATTTACACAGAGAGAAAGAGAGAGAGAGAAGGAGGGAGGGAGGGAAGGAAGGAGAGAGAGAGAGAGAGAGAGAGAGAGAGAGAGAGAGAGAGACAGACAGAGAGAGATGAAGAGTGTGAGACAGAGAGGGGGGGGGATATTGAGATACAAATCCACATATCAAAGGAAGGGATAAATACAGGCAGAGAGATGGAGAGTGGGAGAGATGCTTACAAAGAAAGAGATAAATAAAGAGATAGGAAGGTTGAGAGAAATACAGATAGAACATGTGAGAGAGAGATAGAGATGGAGAGAAAGAGATTAACCATGTATGATAGAAAGAGAAAGAGAGAGAGAGGGGTATATGTGTGTCCTACATCCTTATAGAGATGATGAACCAAACCTTCACTAATTAATTGAAATACACTTTTTATGGCCTTGTGTCATCCAAGGGCACATCGTCATGGTAACACCAAATTGAAACGTCACCTCACAGCCCGTACAATACAGCTCAAATCATTATAAACTTGAGCTCATACTAAGCAGGAGTATCAAATGAATATTTGTATTGTCATCTCCATCACGGACACTTTTCTATCAACATTAAGACCGTTTGGGTATGCCATTCAAGTTCACAGGGGATAAGGGCTAAATCTATGAGCAGTATGGTTCTATTCTAAGCGAGCCAAAGATATAATTTCTCTGTATCCATTTTGAAATGTGTCTATAAATACTAAAACCTTAATATAAAAAATATCATCAATATGAGGAAAATATGCATGTATAGTTCTGTTCTATAGCCAAAAATACAACCTTGCAATTTCTCTCATTCTTCTTCAAAATATTTCTATAAATATTTAAACTTTCAGAAAAAATATTTCATTAATTGATAACATTAAATGTTTGCATGTATGTTTGCATGTATAGTTCTATTCTAAGATATAGCCAAAATAAACCATGCAATTTCTCTGCATCTTCTTTGAACTTTGTCTATGAGTATCAAAACCTCCAGAGAGAATCTCACATGAACACAAGTACTTAAATTAACGTACACTACAGCTCAAAGGAATTGGCATAGGGGAAAGGAAGAAAGGGAAGGAGCCGCAGTTTTAAACCACGGTATATTTTGTCCAGTTCAGCATGAAACACGATGCATTAGCCTAAAAAGCATCATGTTTCATGCTGAACTGGACAAAACATACTGCGGTTTAAAACTGCAGCCCCCTCCTTTCTTCCCTTTCCCTTTCCCTCTGTCAATTCTTTTGAGCTGTAGTGTATGTATGGTTCTATTCTAAGCTAGGCACAGATAAAAACCTTCAATTTCTCTGTGTTTACTTCGAAATAAGTCTATGAATATTAAAACCTCAAGAAAAAAATAATCAATATAATATCAAATATAAGCATTTATGATTCTATTCTAAGATACAGCTAAAAATAAAATCCTGCAATTTCTCTGTATCTACATAATGTCTATATTCTATATCAAAACCTCCAGAAAAAAGCTTTCATGGATATAATCTAATGAACCCACTCATGATTCTATTCTAAGAGACCGCCACAAACATAACCCCACAATCTCTATGTATCATTGAAACATGTCTACAAATATAAAAAAACTCCAGAAGAAAAACCTTTCATGAATGCAATGATATAATATACATGTACCTTTGTAGGTATTGTAACTTGATTACAAAAGGGTAAGCTGTTTACTTCATGTAATTCTATTTGCATTAGGAAGTGCAGGATCACGAATTCAATTATGCGGATTCGACATGAAATAGAAGAATGGGCTGTACGCGTCAGAACTCCCATCAAATTATTGCGAAAGCTCGCGATGGTAAACATGTCATTTTTCATTAAGCAGGCCAGTTCATCACCGCAGTACCCTCCACACATTAATAGCCCTGCTCAGCAAGTCATATTCTCATCAAATCCAAATTACAGAATTTCATCTCGGCTCGCAAATACGGCCTCTCTGAGCGCAAATATCGGCAGAATTCAGGTGAAGCAGCACCCAAATATTTGACGCCTTTGACAATTTTCGACTTAAGTCCTCCTGTGCCGGATGAAATACAGTTCTATGGGATTTTATGTGTTATTGGGTGCTACTATGGGATTTGGGTAGAAAAGGGGGTAAGTGCTGTACAGTGGGACATGCTATACAGGTATCTTTCATATTCCTCTGCTGACTCAACATACTGTACACCAACCGATGACAAAATAGCCCCCTCAATGCAAAAAAACCCCAAAACAATATGAGAAAGTATTTTTCCTACCAGGGTGTAATGCAAAACATAGTTAATTAAAGCCAGGGTAATCCTTTTGCAGGTCAAAAAAGAAAGACTCTGTGAAAACCACAGAAAATGGAACAAAATACTGCTATGGCATATGAACTTCCCTCCCAATGATAAAACTGGAAACTGAATTTAAGTGGAGATATAGTGATCGCTAGATTTTGAGGAGGTTTTGGATGGGTCCTCCCAATAATAAAACTGGAAACTGAATTTAAGCAGAGATATAGTAATCGCTAGATTTTGAGGAGGTTTTGGATGGGTCCTCCAAGACCTCCTGGTTCTTATAGCCGAAACCAAAGACCGCTGACCGCTGACCACAACACAGGACATGCATTTCCTGCAAGCAATATCTACTGCCCGATGCATCGTGCACCGACAGGGACCATATGGTTATGAGTTTAGACTATGGTCGCTACATTCCACAATTGAACAAGGATAGTTCTTCACTTTATCTGAAAAGGTTTGTGCAGCCATGACTGTGAGATTTCCTACACGTTATCTATAGGGTATACTGCTGATTCCTGCCAAGTTTCATGACTTTTGCAAATGGGCTTCCCTGTCATTTAAACACATTTGTTTCATGAGATCAAGCTAGCAAAGTGCCCCTTCCGACAAATTTATTTCTTCATGACATCGACAGAATATCTCAGGAAAACTTTAGTTAATACAAGCTGGGAATTTTACACAAATATTACACATATATCCCACCGAGCTATTGTTTGTTTGACATTGAAGTAGTTAATCGCATCATAGGATTTTGATATCAATAACCCCGCATGACATTCAAGGTGCATAAGTCAAGCTACGGGGAGGGATAATTATAATCCAATATCAAACACGGGTGGTTGTTCATCAAGAAGGTTATTCACAATTAGACGGATCATGTTGGTAATGGACCAATAATTTTCTCCACCCCTATTCATTTCAACTGTTCATATTGCTTTCATCAGAATCATCAGCACCACCATCCCGGAATGATTTTAGCAAAGACGTGTCAATGTAATAAAAGCTGCCTGCATACGTTTTCTAGGAGACTGATTGATAAGGTTTTTTTCTATATATATTGAAGCAGTTCGCTAAAAAACTAATGGAGGAAAGTTTTACCTCATTTCTCAACAGTCACTCACATTCTCTTTTTATAGATTTAGTCCTTAGAGATTGTTAAATCCGCTAAGTGTTCTGCATTGTGGCAAGTAGTAGTGGCGAGTACACCACAAGTTTGCCAGGTTATTCAAAAACTTTCAGAAAGCCTGAGACGTCAGCAAAAAATCTCTATGGCTAGTGATATTTCATGTACGACTATTTACACTGGAAACACATTGTGATGTTTAAAATGATGAGAGAAATTTCACGCTCCAAAGCATGCAACCTTTAGGGAGGTGTTTCGGGGGAGTTGCTTAAAAACTTTCACCTTTAGCTGGAGCGACCATTAAAACTTGGAAAAATTGAAATGTTCAAAAAAATGTCACAAAATCTTTAGGAGTGTGTGTGTGTGTGGGGGGGGGGGGGGGGTAGTTACTTAGAAATTTTCACTTTTGGCTGGAGATAGTGACCATTTAAAAAGGGAACATTTCACACTCCAGGGCAAGAAATCTTAAGGGATGTGTTGGGGGCAGTTGCCTAGAAACTTTCAGTCTTGGCTGGAGATGGGGGAGAGTGTTTTCTTACCAGTGTGGTGGGACAGTCGTTCCGCAGACTGATCATATGCTGCCTCCTCCCTGCTGCCGTCGACTCCAACACAACCTGAAAGATATAAATATATAATTTCCATGGTCACCATAACATCCAATGCAATTCCCATTAACAACACATATTTGTAGGACAATCATTAAATTCCTTGGAAGCAAGGCATATCGTCATCAGTATATTCGCTTTACTGTAAAATCAGGGGCCATATTCATGAAACCGTAAGCCTAGTTAGTAACCAAAGTGCATTGAAATGCATGCATTTTTAGTAACCAACTAGGCTAGTAAGCTTTCATGAATATGACCCCAGTGGGATAGGGAACTGTTTAAACGTGCACTACAACCATTATCACTAGTGCAAGTATGTTTAACCAGGGAGGTTATTCACGTGCCTGGTTTAACCAATTCCTTTTTTTTTTTTTTTTGCTCAAATACTAATGATGTGATGATGCAGCCCCTTTAAGATGGCAGTATACCACATCAACATCATAGTGTGCATTAACTCTCCCTGAACTATCCATTGAGAGTCCCTTCTGAAATCACAACACAATGCATTAACTATGGGACTGAGTGAGCTAAGCGGTAATGACTTTCACCAATATCAATGAAAAGCATAAGTGAAATTCAATGTCTCATGCTCTCTCTCATTATCATGAATCAGAGTCATTAATATCCCTTCTTTACACACACACATACACACACACACACACCGTCCGTCCATCCGTACTAAGATGCTAAAAGGCCGAAGGAGTGGAAGATTGCAGAGGAGCGACAAGAGGAACAAAAATTAAGGATGGGGGGTTTGAATGGTGCTGACGTGGGCCGTGACTGGTTGGCTCCATCTGTCGTGGCCAATCAGGGGGCTGGTTGGAGAGCTGGTGCGGCGGAGTGACTGAGGGGCGGTGATCATTAATAAGCCCTCGTTAGACCCGGGGGTCATGTCATTATCACTGATCTAATTCACTCCTCAACAGCATCTCTCCACCTCATTTTTTGTATGTCTGTCTGTCAGTTTGTCTGTTCCCTCTCTCTTTCTCATTCTTTCTTTTTCTCTTTCTTTCCCTCACCCTTTCTCTCTCACCTTCTCTTGAACACACAAGCACCACACGCATTCACATTTGTTATCTTCTCTCTGTCTCCCCCTTTCTCCCTCTCCATTTCTTCATCTATTCACCACTTAATGTTGTTCATTTTCTCTCTGTACCCTTTTTCTGTGCTCTCTTCCTCTCTCTCTTTCCAAAACTCTCTCCTTTTCTCTTTATTTACTGTTTGTCTCACTCCCAAACTCTACCTGTCCATGTACATCCCATTCTCTTTACCCCTTTCTCTCTCTCTCTCTCTCTCTCTCTCTCTCTCTCTCTCTCTCTCTCTCTCTCTCCCTCTCTCTCTCCCTCCCTCCTCTCTCTCTCTCTCTCTCTTTCCAAAATTCTCTCTTTTTCTCTTCATTCATTGTTTGTCTCCCTCCCAAACTCTACCTATCTACGTACATCCCATTCTCTTTACCCCTTTCTCTCCCCCCCCCCCCTCTCTCTCTCTCTCTCCCTCTTAGTCCACCCCCTTCCTTCTCCATCCATCTGTCTCTGCATCCTACCCTAAACCTTCTTCCCTCTACTCCAAAACGGGATGAACACATCCTGCCAATGATGGTGCCCCTCCCATATTCTGTCACTCGACTGCACCAACTCAAGTGAAACAACTTCCTAAGGCTACTGCATCTGCCATGTTAATGCCATCCAAACAGCAGACGTGTTTTCACAACGAAATTAATTTTTCTGAGTCCACCACATTAATGTAAGTGCTTATCTCAACATGTCCTCTCTCTCTCACCTAGCATGCATACATCCATTTATAACCAGTTAACCATCATGACATGGCTTTAAAATGTGACTTTTCTCAATCAAAGCACAGCACCCAAAGTACAATTTATATTGGAAACTCCATTTCCCACCCAAACATGCATACCATCTCTACCGTGAAGAAGAAGAATTCCATAATACCCAAGCGTTTTGTTTTCAGTGATCAAATACGACTGAACAATAGACCTATCCATCCCTTACCATGGAATAACAAGTCACATTTTTTTCCTGTTAAAGCGCAGTGTTTTACCCGTCCGGATCTGTAAACATTATTAAGTTATAGACAGAATATATTTCTCTTCTGTAGAGACTAGGGACATTGGTAGTGTTTTGAAAGCATAACATATATCACAGGCTGTCTTTGTGCACAAAAGCATCAGGCCTGGTCTGTGTAGCCTAGTTTCCAGGCTGTCGGGCATTTCTCATCCAAACTATTTGATAAAGGGGTCTAGCTGTAGTAGACTATCATTCACAAATTTCTACCTCAGCTAAACCAAACACTGACAAATGTAGAAGAGGATTGATTAGTCTTCGGAGCGCTAGACATTTTTTTCGGTATGGGTCAGAAATGTCTAACAGCCTGGGAACAAGGCTAGGTCTGTGGGATATGAACTACAACCAGCTCCTGGCTCCAGGCTTGTAATAGTACAACGTCCTGTCCCACTTATGTGCATTCCTAGCTGAGCCATCGATCTGCATCTTATGCTCCCTCCATCTCTGTCTTGTCTCCTACAAGTACAACATGATTACAACCTCTCTTGTCCTTTCCTGTATAAGCCTTCTTCTATTCAACATTCATATTTTGTTATGTTCCAACTTGCTGTTGACATAACCTATATCTCCCTTTTTTTCCCCTTCTTCTCACATGATATCATATTCTCAACTTCCTGTCCTACTTACGCATCAACTTCCCCAGACCATGATCTCCTGATGTCACCCCCAACCCTTGCCCCGACTATCACTCCCTCCCCTCAACCTATATTAAACTCATTCCTGTCACCATCTTTTCATACATTCTTTCCATAACATCCTCTAAACTTCCTGACAAAGAGAGGACATGATCCGACCACCGTTACTCCCTCTCCCATCCTCCCATCCTTCAATTCCATAATCATCTGCTTCACTACCAAATAAGCCTTACTACCAACCTCTCATCACAGATATGTCCAACTTGATCATCTCCCCTTTTTCTAGTCATTTTTTAACAACATCCGAGACAAACTTCCTGACAAACAAGGGGACATGATCCTGCCATTTTACCCCCCCCCCCACCCCCTTTTCATTCCCACCTCATTCTCTAAAAATATGTCCAACATGATATTCCTCCCCTTTTTCTATTAATTTCTTTCACAAACTTCCTGACGAACAAAAGCACATAATCTGACAACGCCTGTACTCCCTATCCCCTCACTCTTCCACTCCCCCACCCCATCTCAACTTTTCCAAAGAGTCCAAACCATGACCAAGTTTCTCCTCCAGTCCTCCTTCCATTCATTCGTTCTCTAACATCTTAGACAAACTCTCTGACAGGCAGGCAGACATCTTGAGACATCTAACCAAGCGGCGTGACCTAGTTTTCTCCTCATCAGACGCCTGGTCGCTAGGGCTCCTTTCATACACCGTTAATATATGTATGTTGTATAGCCCTTTCATACGCAGTAAATACATGTACATTGTATAGCCCTTTCATACGGTGTAAATACATGTACATTGTATAGCCCTTTCATACGCCGTAAATACATGTACATTGTATAACCCTTTCATACACCGTAAATACATGTGTATTGTATAGGAGTGGATGAATGATACCTCAAAGTATGAATCCATACCAAAATTACCAATCATAATGTACCAAGCTCTATTCATATCACTCAGCCAGCTGACAAGCTGAACCGCTTTTTAATCCTGATGAGAGTGATATTCTGTAGTTACTTTTGTGTGCTTTTGGACCTTTAAGTCAGAAGTCAGTTCAAACAAAAGTATAGCCAAATATCATGTGTCAGGGTTAGCTATTCAGCCCTTTTCTGATATCTGGCATCCTTATATTTACTGACTTTAAATAGAGATACAGCGTAGGCATCAATTTATGAAAAACAATGTTAAAAAGGGTAACTACAAGTTTGTGAAATATATGACATAAAATGACAAACATATATATATTTACAAATATGTGAATATGCTGATACATCTTAGAATACAACCACTTGAATAGCGTCTGAACGGGGAGGTCTGTCAAATCGTAGTAGTACTAGTACGGAAGCCAGGCACATGGTATATAGGCCAAGTTGGGCCAGATTTAGGATGCAACAAATATTTGTCAATCAGACTGATATCTGGGGCATGGTTAAGCCAGGGTCCGGTCTCCGGAGACGCAGAAATGTTGTTTGACTGCTGGAGTGGTCGTCTCGAGACATTGAACCCTCTCAGCAGGGGTGTCCTCACAATGGCACAAAAAAAATTCCCCAGCGCTTCCGTTCGCCCCCCTAAAAAAAAAGTTATACAGGGACATTTTGTATATACAAAGCAGCACTACTAACTCTAGTGATTTCGTTCCGGCCCTAAAATATAACTATGCAGGGCTGTCAATATAAACATATTAGCTATACAAGCAATGTTAAGAACTATTGTTTCCTAGCAATTGCATGTAACTGCCATGGCAATGATGGAAATGCCATTCATGTGCTGTTTCTATGGCTCCCAAAAGAGATGTTTTCTCACAACCTTTCTGCTTCTTGTTCTCACAGCTTCAATCATTCAGGGCTATGTTGTCTATAGCTCTACAAGAACAGTTACTGTTTACTAACAATTCATTCCCATGGCAACATCTTCTGTTGTAATGTTTTGGAGTTCAATGAAGGTTCCTGTTGGTACTCAACAAGGCTGTCTGTAGGATGGCGCAGAACTAAACAAACAGCCATGGCGCTTCTTGTTCCTGCAAAATGTATGGCCTTGTCACTGCAGCTCAACAAATACAACTTGTATTTATTTACAATTAAAACTACCATGGCAACAAGTACTGTGCAATGCTCAGTGAATAAGTTTCCTGGTGAAGCGGTGCAATTCGCTACAGGTTTTGTGCAGACTGCTCCACAAAGCCAGATGTAAAGCAGTCATTGCTAATTGGTCCACACAATAATTTCTCATGAAAACAAGTCAACTGATTGGAATTGCACATCAAATCTTGATTCCTCAATTAATCCTTGATGCTAATAGCTTGTTTTTTCAGCCATTTCAATACCATTTGAGTGATTTATTGGGAATCTTTGTGGCCCAAAGTCCTAAACGGGCATCACTTTTTCATAGAGATTAGGCTCATTATGCAAATTTTGGTTTAGTTGAAACTCCCCACCCCAATCCTCAGCCTTCTCTCTCTCCCCACCCACAAAAATTTTAAAAAACTTACACAATTATTCCCTTGCTACCATTTGTTCATCGCCAAATTTCGTACATCCGAACGTGAACCCTACCATACAAATTATTGAGAAGGGAATCACATTGATATTCCCAGGGCAATGTTCAATCAATCTTGCACGAAGTTCATCTTCCTCACTAGTACATGGGTGAATGCAAAATTATCTTTATGAATGGTCGCATCCCCGATGAAACTAAATTATCAAACAGGTGATCTTGATACGAGGGAAAACTTTTTCATAAAAAAAAATCCTCAATGAGCTTCAGTCCATATCAAAGCCTGATGCACGCCAGTACATGGAATTTACAGTAGTATCCCAGAATTTGAGGGAGAAATACGGGGCAGATTTGCTTGCGGGGGAGAACAAAATCACGAAGATACTGGCTCAAAAAAAGTGCAGATGCTCGCTGAACAAAGCCCCCCTTGGATATCACCCCAAACACAGGGATGGTATATAAACTATATATCATGATGATCCATGATGATGAAAACATCTCCAACTGGATTTTATTCTCTTGCATCTTCCTGAACTAACGCAATGATGATGCTATCAAAAGCCGTTGGATTTTGGGGCTGGGAAGATGACTTCCATCGGGTCATAACAAACAAGGCACAATTCCATCGTGATCCTCACCTCTGATAGGCAGCCTACATTTCAGACTCCGCCAATCCACATTCAGGGGCCCGTAACATAAAGGTTTGCGATCAATCGCAAAATGGCAATGGCCAATTGACATCATTGTTGCATGTGCTTTTTGTTCAAAAGACTTACCATTAACTTTCAACTTTGCAATTTATCACAAACCTTTATGTTACGGGCCCGACAGGGCCCAGGGGGGTTGTTTCACCAAGCAGTTTGTAACCTACGAACTGCTTTAGTGACCCTTTCTTGTGCTAAATGAGAATTGTGTGAGATTTAATATAGCAGGAGATAATTTCCAACAACCAAACTAAATTTGACAAATCAGAAAGTTTATATTTAAACGCTTGTTAACAACAAGAATTTTAGTTCATGAAGATCGGATTTCAACTTCCGCTGATGGGAATCAAAATCATTGCGAATCTGATTTAGCACAAGAACAGGTCACCAGTCATGCGTAAGGTCGTTCGTAGCGAAAGAAAAGCTTGGAGTTACAGAAATTTATCTCTAAATGATCCATTTACATCAAAGTTGTTTCATTTCCATTTGTTTCAGACAGGATCTCTAAGAAACAAACATGTGAAAACTTGTTTTACTGTACTATCTGAGAAAGAGAGTGGCCTGTAATCGCAACAGTGGTTTAACCTCAACTATGTATTAAATGTATACTTACTTTATTGGGCGCAAAATAAATCACCTGATGTTGCCACAAAATCATTGATTTTCATCACAGAATCATATCAGTGGGTGATTTCAATTATTTGCTATAATTATCATGTGGAAAAACTCAATATACCTTATTGATTTTTATGAGAAAATTAATTACAGTGAATCAATAATAATGTTTCACATTGATTTATTTGGCATCCCATAAAAGTTAGTCCAGGTTAAGTACGATATTTACGTTCAACCTCCATTCAGAATAAAAATGTGCCATTTTCAGACAACTTACCAGCACTTGCAACTACGTGTACCAGGCCAACTTCTACAATGCTTGGAGCTCAGTGGCTGTTCCCATAGGAATTAGAATTGGTGGAAGTTACAATAACTGATATTGATGTAACAGGGCCTGCCAAGCGCAAACTCAAATTAACCAATGTCCACACAATGGAGCCTTAGGTATGGACAAAATATACATTGTGGGGTCCTGAATTTAGACTTTTTGCCTGAAAACTGGCACCCATTGGTGTAGAAGTATGCAACAGCTGGGTCGTTGAGTGGAGACTAGCCCAGAGGAGAGAGTGAGGTATTGAACTTGCCGAGACCTTGGCGGTGGGGTCGTGGGTTCCGACCCGCTACCTGAAGCTCTCCAGATCCCTCCGATTAGGTCTGGATCCCATTATGTGGATTACGGGCCCAGAACACCAACATAGAGGGGGCTTCCGTGATGTCGACTAGACTCAGATCCAGGCTGCGGAACATGGTTGATTTCTTCTCTGATGCGCTACTGCAAGCATATCTATGTCTGGGTGCATAGACTATATACCATCCTGCAGCCCCCATACCTCAAATGGAGTAAGAGCATGGAGAGAAATGGATAGTCTATGTCTCCAGACTTAGTTGTGATTGTAGTACAGAAGAAATATGGATCCGCAGCTTTGAAGCTAGACTAAGGAGATGTCAGCAGCACATCCATCTAAACAACTAACGGACTGAAAACCCTCCTCCTGGAGGAAAAGAATCTTGACTTGCTGCTGAATTTTTGGAGATTTCAGCCCGATATCACGTTGTTTTATTTCTTACAGGAAAGATTCAACAAACTTTAAATGAAGATGGATTCAGAAATCAGAGGAGAGAGAGAGGAGGCAAGAGAGAGGGAGAGAAAGAGAGAGAGTGGGGTTGAGAGTGAGAATCATGCTTCCCCCTTTAATCCACAGCCATGCCTCCATGTAGTTAGTTAAATTGTGTTAATGACAAATGTGGAAAAAAAGGAGAAACAGAGAAGCACAGAGAGACAGAGGGACAGAGAGCGAGGAGTGGTGGGAGTGGGGTGGGGTGGGGAGGATAGGGAGAAAGAGGACTAGGGGAGGGGGGGGGGGGGGTCGGGCCACAGCCCAGAACCCCACTTAGCTGACAAATGAGAGGCAATCAACATGCAATAAACACATCAACAGAAGTCAATTTGCTGTCACACAAAACATAAGCGGGAGACATCTTCCACTTTTCCTTTCTGGGAAGAGGAGGCCCATCAGTTTTCTCAAATAAATAATTGGTATAAATGAGATTACAAGTACGTGGCATTAGAGTCTAATTAATATGACATGTACATGTCTGCCTGTTGAAAGACACATGCTGTATGGGGGTTATCTGTAGAGACAATGGGAGGGTGGTGAGAATGGGGAGGAGGAAATCTCTTGATGAAGTTATCTCTACGTTTGTCATCCCCTCATCCTTGAAAGCTGTGACAGGCTGCCACATTTGATGGGTGCACTGAGGCATGGGGGAGGAGAATAGTATAAAGAGCATCTACATTGAGGAGGGGATTAGACAAGACAGGGATTGGGAAGGGGGGGGCAGGGCATTCCAGCCTCCTTATCTTGTCTTTTCTGTATGGGAGTTGTATGGGAACAACAAATAAAGAGAAGAACAGGGTGACAAGAATCGACCAGGGAGAGAGGGGGACAATGGGCTTGAGCACACAAGCAGCTTTCTGGATATACAGAGAGAGAAGGAGATAGGGAGGGAGAGAGAGAGGGGGGAGAGAGAGAGAGGGGTGGGAGAGAGAGAGAGAGAGGAGGGAAAGAGAGAGAGAGAGAGAGAGGGGAGAGAGAGACAGAGAGAGAGAGAGAGAGAGAGAGAGAGAGAAAGGAAAAGAAAAAATGAGAAAATGAAAGAGATGGAAAGGGAGCGAGAGGGAATTAGGGGAAAGAGGAAGAGACAGACAGAAGAACAGAAAAAGCAGAAGGAGGAAGAAACAAAGGGAAAAAAAGGACGAGAGAAAACAATGAGAAAGAATGGGAGAAACAGAGAGGTAGGGGAGGGAGAAAGGGGGATACACACAGAAAGAAAAACAGGAGAGATGGGAAGGGGATACTGACAGAGAGAAAAACAGATGCGAGTGAGTGTGTGTGTGTGCGTGTGTGTGTGTGTGTGTGAGAGAGAGAGAGAGAGAGAGAGAGAGAGAGAGAGAGGAGAGTACATACATAGCAGCTTGCATGCTTCTAAGAGATAAGTACACATTGGAGTTTGGGTCCTAATGGATAGCTAATGGAAAGCTGCTGCCTAAAACAACATGGGGGCTTTATTGTTGGAGGTGTTACGCAATCGACCTAACATACCCTCTCTCTATCTCTCCTCCAGCCAGCCAGCCAGCCAGCCCTGAAAAAGCACAGCTACTCTAAAAACGGACCCCTTGAATAGAAAAGAATAGAATAGAAGTGGCCCATCCGCAGGCCCCCATCCACTCAGACAGGCTAGCCCTTGGGTCTATTCTTCTGCAGTTGTGGAGTCAATCCCCCTGTGAATGGGCTAAGTGGGCTTCGGTGGTCTGGGCCTAACAATAGGAGCAGGCTGGCTGACCCAGGAAAGGGGAGGGCAGGGAAAATAAAGAAAAGAATTGGGGGGAAATTGGTGTGTGAGGCCTTGAACACAGCTATGAAGAGGCTGGATGGAGTCCTCTATTTTTCTTTTTTTTACCGTTTCTTTATTGAATATTGATGAGCTGTCCATGCCCTGAAAAGGGGGGCTGGTCAGAGGGCCCAACAATGGACTGTCAACTCCTGGGCCCAGAGAGGGGCTTAGGGGGCTAGACTAGCGAGAGAGAGAGGGGGCCAACAATAGCTGGGTGCTCTAATGGACAGGATCTTTTCCCACTTTGCCTTTGTGAAGGACATAGCTACTGCTGACAAATTAGGGGCAAGCAATAAATGTGATTTATTGTGAATCATTGGCCATAGGGCTGGGGACACTAACTTGCAGTTGCACAATAACGATAACAGAAGGGGTGGGGAGGGGTACTGGAGTGGTATCTATTTTGGTAGTGGAGGGGGGCGAAATGTACCCTATCCTTAACCATTACTCTCTACACTGTAGTTTACCTTAAATCTGATAATGATCACTGTTAAATCATTGTATACATAAAAGAAACAGTTTACCCTAGTGTTAAAGCTACTATATACATTTAGAGATATATTGATTAGTCTGGTGTACAACAAGTTCAAGTTGACTACACACGCTCAGTATTATTGGGGCTGACAGTATGCTGGAGAATCGTCATAGTCTTATGTACACAACAGCTCTGAACTCTATCTACACCATTGATGCATTTCTGCATGTGTATTACACAAAAAATCCCATAGAGCACAGTTTGCCTGTCAAACATCATGTAAAAGGAAATCAGCACATTCCCTTGTAATTGGGTTCATTGGAGTCTGACTGGACCATATTCTTGAAACTAATCAGCATTAAAAACTGATCTACATTTAGATAAGAAATAAATGTGCTGCACAATAATCAATTTAAACAAAATTGTACTGGAAAAAAACACAATTGTGTATATTGATGGAAGCACATGTGTTTATGGGGGGAAATTAATTAAGTGAAGGATTGATTACATGTCAATCATTGAGCATATCAATGTATGCTCTGCCAATGAACAAGTCATGTGCCAACTTTGTGAAGGTACAATATATCTATGGTTTAATGTTACATGCTACTAAATGAGATCTGGGCCCTTGAACACAAAGGTTTGCCATCAATTGCAAATTTGAAAGACAAATTCTGATTGGTTACTGGTCTTTTGAACAAAAAGTGCATGCAACAATGACTTTGTTGCAAATGACGATTGATTGCAAATATTTGTGCTACGGGGTCCTCTTGTACAATCCAGAAATAATCTCTACAACCTTGTGGAGAAAAAAAAAGCTACCTAGAAAGGCAACATACCACTCTAAGCAAACCAAGGATGGATAATCCTAGCCTTTTGTTCTCTACCAAGGAGAAGATATCCTCCCCTAATCTCCAAAAGTTCTTTTTCTTTGTAAGATATTGAAAAGTTGCTTCACGGCTCGCTTCTTTACGGCCGTTGCGCCGCCTCCCATGTCACGCATGGGGGGAAAGTTGGGCTTAAAATTCTTGCAGGGCAAGTCAAGGGACACTAATCATAATACAAAGCAATACTCGCTGAGCAAACAAAATAAATTAGAATCAACATAACCAGATGACAGATGTCCATGAGAAGTCATTTCCTACAAACGAAGCCTCGCAAGTCAACTACAGTTAAACTCAGTTTGCAAGTCACAACTCCCTGATGCACATATAATGTACTTACTATCATACATTATTTACACATGCTCATTTTAATCACGTCTGCATAAAAAGGCACTGAATTAACACAGATCAGAGGAGAACAATGTACATGTAAATATTTTTGAAAAGGAAGGTGTGTGAGTATGCTGTTTTCTTTTCTGGGGACCTATCTCCACAAGCTTCTGTTTTTCTGTAGGTTCCCCCACATAACTTATTATATAACTTCAGAAGAATTAAATGTACATTCTGTAGATTAATGTATACATTTTGCATGTAAGATCATTATTTTATATTATCTGTAGATTTCATTATATGTATACATGTGAGTATTAATATTGTTTGATATTGCTTTGATCTCAACATGTATGTTACAAATATTATTTTTGTGGAGGACATAATGAAATGAATGAAAATGAATGGATCAATAATATAACATCTTTTGGAGGAAAAAATATTAATTTCACAGCCCAATTGGCAATATGAGCCTACAGCATACAAGCATAATACAATGAACACTGTGGTTGTGCAGTGTATCTCCTACCTGAATGAAATTATACGTTGAGTGGCAAGAGAAATTTGAATACCCGTGCATCAGCAAAGGTTGGAAATCACAAGCCCATGTAGAATGGGTATGACACAGGCCACCAATTATCAATTTCAACCATGTATCTACTTGTCCTTGAATTGTGACGATAATTATTTCCTGTGCTACAGATACATTTGTACATAAATTTATAACAATGAACAATGCATGCATACACAAATGAGTTGTTTTTTAATAAATGGCAAGTTGTAGAGAAGGTTGAGCTTTTCGTTGAAATATTGTTGTTTCTCCATTCATGACCGTCCTGTGGTTTTTCACCCAGTGTTCAGTCCGGTCTGGACAGGCTCGGCTCAAGGTACACAGGGTTGATGGAGAGGAAAAGAATGCCATAATGGGCATCGTTCCACCAAGTTTCCTTCGCACCTCTCAACAAAACGGTGAAACCAAAGAGAAAGGGGAGCGGGCCGGGCGCACTGGCCGTGTTATTCCAAGCTGAATGGCTATCAATGGACGCCGAGTGGCACAAAGGGTCCCGCCGTGGCTTCATGTGCTGTTCCTCCTCAGGGCACCGTTCTGACACCCCTCCTATACCCCCCTACCAACGCCTGCCACTGCCTCCCTCGTAATTACACCTCCCTCTGCTTTCCCCATTGTCTCCCCCCTCCCCTCCTCCCTCCCTTGTGATAACCTCTCTCTGTATTATCATTATTATTACCCCATTTTCCCTCTCCCCTCCTACCCCCAACCAACAGACGATTCCCTACCTCCCTCGTAATTACACCTCCTCTTCTTATGCCATTGTCCCCCTCCCCCCTCTCCTACCCCTAACTAACGCCTATGTACCTCAGTTGTGATTGCACCTCCACACATTGCACATCTCATTCTATAATCACCCCCCTCCTACCTCCCAACCAACTCCTCCCTGCCTCCCTTATAATTTCACCACCGTCTTCTTACGTTATTGTCCCCCCCCCCCATCTTCTAGACCCACCCACTCCCCCATCTTCTAGACCCACCCCCCCCCTATCCCAACCAACACCTCCCTCCTCATAATCACACCCCTCTCTTCTTTCTCCACTGCCCTCACCCCTCCTTCCCTTCCGCCCTCCTCCCATGGTAGGAGGGGTGGGGGGAGGGGCAGCGGGAGTGGAAAGGGGGGCACTCATGTGAAAATCTATTCATGTTGTCATTCTGCTCTATTGCTAAGCATAACAATGCACTTCTGCATAGAGCAAGCGGTTATTATAATAGTATAATTCTTTGGCTTCATGGTCTTTCTGCGACAATGAAAGAGAGAAATGTTCAATCTCGAGGAAGCTAACTTGCGTATTTAATGATTGGCATGATATAATGGATATTATGCTCATTGCTCCCTGCTGTGTGTGACATGCTATTAAACAGTGGGGAAGTTTAAAGGGGTTGATCATACTTCATGGCACCAGCATTAGGTTTATAAACAATTCTTGAAAATGCATACAGTATTGATACATACCACAATGATCTATACCTATTGAACACATGGAAGACTTAATATATTATCGAATATGCTTTATTTTATTGAATCTTGTTGGAATACAATACTTTATCCCACTTAAGTTGATGTGCCAGTTTATGTAATACAATCTCTTTTTTCTAAGGACTACATTTTTAAAGAAGTTTCTATATAAGCACCTTTGATTGTTATTTTCACCCGCAGGCATTTTACATATTGCACAAGGTGATCTCCACAAATTCATGCAAAATTATGCAAGAAAAAGTATGATTGATCAGTCAATAGTACTTTAAAGGTAATATTGCCCCCTCAAAGGTGGGATAGTTAAATCTATGTTATGTCTGCCAGTCAAATAGGTATGAGAATTAACAAGATGAGGTATATCACAGCAAGGACAGGACTCATCACCGTTTACACAAAAATATATATTCATAATATAAAGCCAGTCTCTGTAACTACAGGATCATATAGATAGCAGCGTACACTACAGCTTCACCTCAGACTGAATCCACTTACATATTCATGAAAAATTATGATCAATCTTCTGGGAATTAGGCTACCACGTAATTTGTCTTTCATTGATTGCCTGTGCAAAGTAGGTCATCAGATACAAACTAGAATGCATGCTGAGGCCCCTGGGGCATATCTTTGTACATCTCAGAGTGAGCTCATAGTGTGAAAACAATAGGGAGCTCTCCAATCTCCATATTGACACTCACATTGACAGTGCAAGACATTGGGACTACTATGTGCATAATCACATGATGGGATACGATATCAATCCATGTAATAATAATAATATTGCACAGTGTTCATATATAGCACCTAATATGAAACAGTATCATCAGTATTAAAGCGCTTTCCAATATTAGTACCCTGGTCATCAGATACTTCTACAATGCAAGTATTTATGACACCTGTCCAATCACAATGGATCATTCACTAAATATATTGAAAGCATATACTTGAAATGCCATACAATATTTTCCTGCTAATGTAATAATAATAATATTACACAGTTTTCATATAGGACCTAATATGAAACGGTATCATGTGGAAGTGCTTTACGATATCATTACCCTGGTCATCGGATATTTTTTAAGTCTTTGTGATACCTGTCCAATCACAATGGATCATTCAGATATAAATATTGAATGTATATATATGTACTTGAAATGCCATACAATATTTTCTTTCTGATGGCATCTTTGATTTTTTTTATTGTATCTGCCACTGGTGCATTTATGCACAGGTTACACACACAAATCCCAAAGGGTTAAATGAGACTATGGGAGTTAAGCTGTGATATGCATACATCATACCACTTAATCTCATTTCTGGAATATGTGTCTGTATATAAAGTAATCAAACTTCAATGGAAGTTCTTCTCTGAATATTAATAAATGAATACATGAGAAAGAATGGAATTTAGTGTATCTTGGTATTTCTATAATGTGAATGGCACAAATGAGAATTTTCACAATCAACCCTTATGGACACATAAGCATTGCATACAGAATTTGTATTGATTTCAAAGTAATACAATAGACAATTCTTTTTTTCATTTCATGTAAAATAAATAACATCTTCACAATTAAGCCTGAGTCGAATCGATTATTAAGCCGGTGTTCGATCGAAGAAGTCGAACTCCGATTTCGTTTTGATGAATTCGATGCATCGACGAAATTACCAAATTGACTGGAAAACACAAAATCTTTTGTTTGATAGTCCTGTTATACACAATTTATCTTCATATTTTCACAATTTTAATTTGCTTACTTGATTCCTACTCTCTTTTGTGAGTTTTGCAGGTAACGCATCAAGAGAATGAACAGGTCGCTCGATGATCAAGCAGCTACTACATACTACTAGTACTTGGATTTGATTCGTTCACTATTATATACAGCGCAACGCGCACACAACGAACAATTGTCCATAGACTTTGTACAACGGATAGCATCGTGTGTTGTGAAAACCCGGAAATACAGTGGCAATCGTGCGTAAGGCTCATTTGCATACACGCTGCCGACGTACAGACTAATAGCGTCTCCGTACAGCGATTCGGAGACCACTGATTGGAGCATCGCGTAGATCACGTCATAACCACGTGGTCGCCAAAATAGTGATAACGATATCCGGTCACGTTGTCTGAAACCCGGAAGCGATTTTTCGACGCATTAGGGTTACGGAAAAAATATCCGGTCACGTTGTCTGAAACCCGGAAGCGATTTTTCGACGCATTAGGGTTACGGAAAAAAAAAAATCGGAACCCGGAAGCTGATTGACTTTCTGCCCGTTGCAATAGCTCTCTACAGATTCCAACCTACATACATGTATACGATGCCATATTGACGCTAATTTGTAAGATTTTGACGGAAAAACAAGAAGTAATCGAAATTCGCTTACATGTGCAGTATCGGTGAGAAAATAGATTCTCCGAGAATACCTTTCATAATTCATATAAAATATAGGAAAGTGAAATTCTAGGTCGATTTTGGTACGAGGTGATAGAGAATTGCACGCTTGTTTTGGTGGAATACTATGTGGGGAAATGGAAGGATTGCACTGCGTATGCTTACTATATTTTCATTCATAAATTGGCTCTTGGCAGTGGCTGGGTGACGTCATGTATCGATGCATCGATGTTCGATCGGCGCAAAGCCATCGAACACCGGTTTCTGAAAAAATCGATATGACTCAGGCTTATTCACAATATATTTGAATATTATGGTAATTTGACATAATTTTTCAAACTCTTTGTTAATGATAAATCATATGAAATCAATTGATTAAAATCAATTGAATTTCATTAGTGCATTCAGACACACACAATTCCTGGCCTTTAACGCCACGCCGTGAGAATGTGTTGGGTCGTTCCGTAGGCCCAGAGTCATTAGTCAACATGTTTTCAGCTTGATAAGAGATCAATACCAGTCAGTCTCGCCTGTCCGTTCGTCCGTTCGATGGTAAGCAGATGGCGCAATCAGCCCACAGTCCCCCACCCCCTCTTTCCACTCTACCCTACCCTTCCCTAACCCCTCCCCTCCTCTCCCCTCCCCTTTCCTCAACCCTCTCTTCTCTCCAGTTTCCCCTGGCCTCCTCTTCCATCTCTCCTCCCTCCCCTCCCCTCTCTCCTCTCTTCTCTCTCTCCTCCCTCTCTCCCCTCCCCTCTCCTCCTCCCCTCTCTCCTCCTCCACTTCTCACAAACCACCCCTTCGTCTCCTGATGCTATTAATTAAAATAAGTCATCAGTATTATTGTTTCCAGCTCACCCCCAGTCCCTCTCCCCCTCCCCTCTCCCTTCTCCCTTCCCCTCTCCCTCCCTGTCTTCCTGCCCCCTCCTCTTCTTTTCTCCCTTCTCCTCTCCTTTCCCCTTTCCCGTCTCCCTTCCCACTCCCCTTCCTTCTCTCCTTCTCTCCTTCTTCGTACCCCTCTCCCCTTTAGTACCCCCCCACCCCCTTCCCCATCCCCTTCACAAATCATCCCTCCCTCTCCTGATGCTATTAATTAAGAGAAGTCATCAGTGTTATTGTTTCCAACTCCCGGGCCTTGGTTAATTGAGCAGAACCAGCGAGAGGACGTCCACTTGCGGTTTATTCTGGTCGCTAATTATGCCACCTCACCCTCACACACATTCTTGTATCAGGAATCTTATCTTCAGCACTAGGAGCATGTGCTAAAAGTGCATGTGAGACAGCCCACATGGCGTGAAGTTCCCATGTTTAAAATCTAATCAGGAAATAACATTAGTTTACGGTAAATGACTTACACAGTATAGAATAACATATGGAGGGATTTAACTGTATGACTTACACGATCTTCAAATCCCTTTCATTTTGTCATTCAGACAGGTTACCCAATACCTAAAATATGTTTGTATGATGTGATCTTTATTAGAGGACACAGAAATGTATTCATATCTTTCATTTCATAACAGATGTATAAGTTAAGAATAGTTATCTGTCCTTTTCTCACCTTTAGAATAGAAGTGTGTAGAATTCATACCATACATCTTCCGTACTAATTCATACCATGTTCGGAGGTACAAACATTCCACCTCAAATCATGAAGATACAGTCACGTGGGAAGAAACCACATCCCACACCATCCTCGCATCACCCACACAAAATGTATGGGGAAATGTGAGATACCATAATTTTCTTTTCTTTTTACTAGCAATACTGCAGTTTTTGGTATGGAGAGGGTTAATGTGAAGTGGGAAAAGAACCCTATACACATAGCCTGGGGGTGGATGAGCACACAGCAATGTGCACCACCCTACAGCACGCACCTCGCACAAAACAATCGATGGTGCGAGTTACGCATACACGCCGCATCCCCTCACCAACCCTGGCCTTGACGCGGCTTCTCATTTACTCCCTATCTTCGCCTCCCTCTATCTCCCTCTCCCCTCCCCCCCCCCTCTCTCTCTCTCTCTCTCTCTCTCTCTCTCTCTCTCTCTCTCTCTCTCTCACTCTCCCTCTCTCTAAAGTATGATACAAACATTCTTCATAAATATGTCTTTCTCCCTTTCCATATTCCACCCTCTCTCCTTCTCTCTCCATCTGTCCCCCCCTCTCTCTCTCCCTTTCAGAAAGGATCAAAATCTACTGCACAAGGTCCTGATGACGATGTGTGGGTATATTTACTCCCTACATTATCTTTGCTTCCCTCCCACCCTATCTCTCTCTCTGTCTCTCTCTGTCTCTCGATCTCTCTGAGAAAGGATCAAAACACTTTCATTGACATGGACAAGGTTCTGATGCATGCGTATAGCCTTTCCATATTTGGGTTCATATGCACTTTTCAGCAATTTTTTATTGATTTATCATAATATGCTATCAAGCCCTGGCATTTCATTCCACTGTTTAGTGGAGTGTAGTGTTGCCGGCTGATTTCCCTCTCCCGCCCCCTCCCATTTCTCTTTCTATTTATTGCTTTGTCTTCACCTTGTCCTCTTCCCCTTCAATGATCCCTTCGTTCACAAACGGCCCATCATTCCTTCCACTCTCCACCACCATTACTCTCACGTTCTTTCAATCTGTAGACATCGCCGTGTGCAAAAAAAATGACACATCTCCAGATAGAGAAAAAATGAGAAGGGAAATGAGAATGAAAGAGAAGAAAAGAAAAGGGAAAGAGTGGGCATTTAAGAGGGGAGAGGAGGGAAGAAAGGAGGGAAGAGATGAAAAGAGGAAGGAAGAGAAAAGAGAAGGCATTGAAACAGAAGAGCAAAATGGAAGAGAAAAGAAGAGAAGAAGGAGAGGTGAGGTGAGAGAAAAGCAGAGCAGAAAAATAAGAAAACAGACCTTGACGGTAGACCGACTGACTACACACATGAATGGCAACTTTGAACGAACAAACTTTCCCTTTCCCTTTCTCTTTCTGAAGGCCACATTAAAGTAAGTCTGGTGGGAACTAATGAAGGAGTTCACATATGCCTACCACGTGTGCCAATGCATGGAGCGCTCAAGTACCAGACTTCATTATCTGACATTTCCAGCATTTTTTTCAATCTTTCAGTTCAACAAAATCTCTCCAATCCTAAAATTGGACAATGGAGATGCAGATGAATTTTGTATTTTTTGTAGATCGATATTTCATGAAGATCAAAGCATATAGCTTCTCCTATAGGGTAAAAATTTACTAAAAATTTTGGGGGACTACTTTGTGAGCACATTGGCTGATTTGGCTATATTTTTTCATCGTGTCTCTATGGGAATTTGGGGGGCTCTTTTAACATTTACCAGGGCTTTTTTAAGCATTTTGGGGGGCGAAATCACCCCAAGCCCTTGTGTATTTTTTCCCTGCCCCCCCTATAAGGCAATGAAACCATCAGTTTGAAAATCTTTTAAACTAGATGCCCTATTCAAAGCATCTATTCTATTCTATTCTATTCTATTCTATTCTATTCTATTTAGCCTATTTCTCTCCACTGCTAAAGGAAGGCCTCCTCATCATTTTTCCATTTTGATCGATCTTGTGCCATTCGTTTCCATGCCACACTACCATATTCTCTAATATCGTCAATCCACCTCCTACTTTGTCTGCCTCTTCTTCGAAGCATCACATTTACATAAATAGATAAGAGAGAGAGAGAGAGAGAGAGAGAGAGAGAGAGAGAGAGGGTTCACACGCACTTTCCTCATCATAATGCTTTGATTTTAGTTCAATGTTTGTTGCTCATGTTTAGTCCAGGCATGTGTTTTTGATTGCCTTTAACTCTTAGTGTACCAAGCATGAAAAATGTGTGATATTCACTGGAAACTTCCTCTTCAGTTTAGAGGGGGGGGGGGGGGGGGGGGGAGGGGAGATGAAGTGGGGGGTTAATTTCACACCAAGTGCAGTGTGTGAAAGTGGCTATGTTGTGATGTGGACTGTGAAATGGCCCAATGCTTTGAATTTTTTCACCCCAAAAATATTTCCATTTGAAAAAGGCTTAGATTGTAATTATGAATGCATTACTGCTATAATGTTATTTTCCAAACTGTCCAAAAAAGGGGGGAAATAGTTGGACATTCAGGCCAATTTTTCCTTCCGCCCTATCCCCACCCAGCTCATGGACAGTATTTCTAACATTGTGCACTATATTCTATGTATGCGCAATCTATAGTCCATACAGAACAGATGAAAGTGGACCAAGGCCTGCGATAGACATCCTTCAGCCGTCATTAAAATTCCCCATTGATTTACTGCAATAAAAAAAATCAATACATGTTTATGTAGCATAAAATCTGCCACGGTCTCTTCTCTTGTCATTAGCACTGCAGATAGAGTGCCTGTAATGCATGTGAGAGATAGACACAACCGGTGTTTGTGTAACTGGGCCTCTCGCACGTAGAGTGTCATGAATCGAAAG
>OZ022589.1:17210421-17237921 GCA_963669155.1 Arbacia lixula
GCTTGAGAGTGTCATGAATCGAAAGTATGTACAAAACAGAAAAAGAAAAGGAGAAATGAACACAAAAAAGCCAAGATGTCAATTAAAATTCGGGGAGTATTTTACAGCCCAGGGGCGAGTGACCCCGTCAGATTTCTTGGGATTCGACGGCGAAACCAAGTTTTCTTTTTTATATCCCCCTTTCTTGCCTTTGTACCCTCCGAGTTTTGTGCTCTCCAATGGCATTTCTGCTTATTGTTGGTGGTATACCCCTCTCCCTCGCCTCTTTACCCATTTTTTTTCTCTCCTTCTTCTTAAGCGCGAGCAGAATAAACAGTCTACTTGCCCATGTGTCGGTTCACGCATAGTGCAACAATCCCTTTTCTTTCTCCACCTCTCTCTCATTCTCCACCTCGCTCCCGACAATGGGGGGAAAATTAATTCATAACTTGAAATGCCACTAGAAACCTAATATTGCGCTGTGCTCAGACTGGCGTGTTCCCTTACCGACCAACACCTTTGAGGTGGAGCCTGACGTTAATAGTAACTTTTCCCCGTTGGTTTTGCCCCCTTGTGCACGCCGTACTTACCATACCCTCCAGGGAAGGAAGACAAACTCGGCATAATGGTCATTAAATTAGTGGCAAACAACTAGACTTTCTGCACCCAGGCCCGGCTAGCACCTTAAGACGCTTTATTTTCCTTTTATGTCCCAGGAAAGAAAGTTCTTTTGTGAGTTGCTTTCTCTGCTGCCTCCGTCCGACCGTCCGTCAGCTACAACGGATTCCTCCGAGTATCATGGGATGCGGTGCGCAAGGCACTTCACATGCTGTTTACTGGTTACAATACAATGTTGGTGTGCCAATTTTAAAAAGATTTGAAGAAAAACGCCAGAAAATACAGCAATAATGAGAAAGTAAGCAGGGTATTGCCCTCAATATTTCATCAAGTTTTAGAAATATTCTTTCTTCAGATGTGAACTCCACGTTGAAGAGGTTCACTTCAAAAGGCATTATATCCAGATTTCATCAAAATGCATAAAAGTTCAGTATAACACTACAAATGAGTATGATTACCTTTGTATGAGGACAAATTACAATGAACTTATAAATCTGAACTAATTTGCAAAACCAATCTTACAAGATTTTATTTTTGGTAATAAAGTGAAATGATTGACAGCTTGTTATCATATTCCTGTATCAACATCTATCAAGGGAAGAATATCTCAAGTATAAGTCCCATCTGTATTGTGTCCAAACATATTGTAAAACCTAACTAATAATGAAAAGTGATACTCTATAGTATGTGGATCACTATTCCTAAAGATGGGTTGATCTTTAAACATATTGGGGGTGAAATCTGTATTCAAGGCCTGTATGTTGTCCTCTTTATACTTCATAGCACTTTGTATGAAAGAAATATAGATGAAGGAGGGATTAAGAACCTATAAATCAAACCTAGTTCATTGGCAAATTCAAACATGTGTAGCTGTAAACTCCCTGAAACCTCCCAAACCATCCGCCACTTCCAATTACCCACAATGCCCTACCCCTCACAGCGCCGATTTGTCAAGTGTCCCTTTGAAATGGCCCGCCTCCAAATTAAATGTGACCCGGGAGGGCAGCTTTGCCCCCGCCATGTGTACATTAGCAGCCGGGGTTTTGACCCTTCGCTCGCCCCTGTTCCTCCAGATACAAGGAGAGAGAGCGCTCGCTCCCCACCATCGTCGACACGTTTACATCTCCCCATCCGATCGGAAGACATTTCTTTACAGCTCCTGCTCGTTTTCCCCCTTCTAGAGCTGGATTTTGATTGACTCTCCTGTTTTTTTCCCCCTCTTCTTCTCTCTTCATGCCTTCATGCATGCCGCTGCTTTCCATCAAGGAGTGTGAGTTATTTCAGAGCTTGAAGGAAAATATGTCAAGTTGAGTCTGATCGTTTAAAGGCAAGGGCTTGTGTTCCTACACACCACAGCTCTGTAGCCTGGCCTCCAATCACGGAGAACATTACACAGACTCAGTCAATTGGGGCAGTTAATTCCCCCAAATGCAAAATGCACTGATGCCAATGCAAATGACAGACACATTTTTCTCTTTTACAAGAAAAGTCTCTTTTGTTAGTTGCTTCCTTTTGTCAGAGTACCGCAGAATAGTTAACAGACTTTTAAACTGCATCTAGATCGACTCAATATAATCCCATGGATGCAAACCACATGAAAGAGTCTGCCTAGCCCAGCTGACTTAAAGAGACCAGCTTCTGATGATCAAAGAAGGTGAGAGCGGGTGACGAGTCGCCATGGTGATCACGCTGTGATGTCTGTGAAGATGACAAATGCTATTTACATCACGTCTTGATTGGGATCTGGTCTGGGTGCTTGGTGAAACAGCCACCCTTGTTTACTTTCTTTCTGTTTCTTTTCCCTTTCCCCCTCTATCTCTTTCTCTCTCCCTTTCACTCTCTCTCCCTCTTTCTCTTTCTCTTTTCTCCCTTTTTCTCTCTATTCATTTTAATCTTCCCTTTCTCCTTTTCTCTCTCTCACCCTCTCACTCTCTCTCTCTCTCTCTCTCTCTCTCTCTCTCTCTCTCTCTCTCTCTCTCTCCCTCTCTCTTTGTCCACTCTAAGAATGATTATTTAATGTAATTCTGATTATCTGTTCTGTATCAATGTATCTTTACCATTCTGCATTCTACAGGAATAACGTACATTTATAAATATTCATGTATGCAAATGAGATCAAGGTTTACCATCTCTGCCAACTACATTATTTCTAAATCCAATAAATTGACTTTCTGACATCGTGAAAGAAGTATCTTCAAAATATTTCACACAGACATTGAGATTTCCTGACAAACAAGTTTTAACTGCACTTCCCCCTTATGGCATCATGAATAAACATCACATGCATATGATACATTTAAATCAATGCCTTCCTTATCAAATGAAAACCCTGGTGACAAATTGGCAAATTGGCACTCGAGTGGGCAGAAAATCCATCTCTTTCACAAAGACTAGGATTTGTATGCAGTACATCTCTAGCACAATACCAACAACTCTCAATTAACCACTGTTGCATATTTGATAAAGGAATACACACAAATCCCATAGAGCAGCATTTTGTCAGGCTCAGGAGGAGTTGAGAGGTACATTACAGCTCAAAGGAATTGGCATAGGGAAAGGGAAAGGGAAGAAAGGGAAGGAGCCGCAGTTTTAAACCGCAATATATTTTGTCCAGTTCAGCATGAAACATGATGCATTTTAGGCTAAAGCATTGTGTTTCATGTTGAACTGGACAAAAAATATAGTGCAGTTAAAAACTGTGGCTCCTTCCCTTTCTTCCCTTTCCCTTTCCCTTTCCCTATGCCAATTCATTTGAGCTGGAGTGTAAGTGTGATTGTAGAAGCGATGGTAAGAAATGCCGAAAACTCGACAATGACGAGCAGCTTGGGAGCGATTGACTGATAACCGCCCCTGATAACTGATAACTAATAACAGACGGAGTTAACTCTTTACGCGCCATTGAGGCATTTCTGCTCAAGTAATACACACAAATCCCATAGAGCAGCATTTTGTCTGGCTCAGTAGTTGAGAGGTACAGTAAATGTGATCGCAGAAGTGATGGTAAGAAATGCCGAAAACTCGACAATGACAAGCAGCTTGGGAGCGATTGACTGATTACTGCTTCTTGGTCAATCCCGCCCCCCCCCCCCCCCCCCCACATATACGGACCACAAGCTCACGTGTGCGTGTGCGTCTCTTGGATTCAGTTAGGTGCGGGACAGGCACTTAAACACAACTCCACTTAGCAGAAATTAAATCATAATACTTCCAGCCAGACGCAAAGCTGTGGGCCATCACCGACGATCAATTATACTACCTGACTGGTATAACCAGAGAGGTACTCTGATGTGTTTACTGGAATCCAGGTTTGTTTTTCTCTGGAATGTTAAATTTTCTTATCATAAGTTCACAAATATAGCGTATATCAACATCATATTTGTTGGTCTTTTATTTGTATTTAGTTATTTACAATACAAATTCAGTTTTTGTTTCTTCCATTGATCAATTAATTTCTGATGTTTAACTTATATTTTTGTATTTAGTTATTTACATATTGATTTACGATCAATTCATTTTTTAATCATTTCATCAATCAATTAATTTATGACGTTTCACAAATATTTCCTTGTAGATACATATTTTTCATTTAACTCTTTCAGTACCAAGGGTGCATTTACAGGTAATGGCCCATATTTTTCATCGTCAAAACTGAATCATAATTTTCCCCATATACTTTGTACAGGGGGTTCACAAGTAGAACCCTTTGTGTGTAGGATTTAATGCTGCTCTATGGGATTTGTGTGCATTGATAGTGAAATAAGTCACAAGTGGCAGAATAAGGGTTAATGGATGTTGTGCTGAATCATGTTGAAAAGGGGGAAAACCTGTCTGCCATTAAAGAGTTACATATATTATACACATGTTACTTCTGTTGTACTTTTAGCTCCAATATCAACACAAAGAAGTACAGTGTATGCTTAAACACAAAGCTGTACAACATTAGAATTAGCCTGGCTTACAGGCTTTTGGTCATTATTTTCTAATTCAAAATTCCAAAATAGAGTGTAGTACTCACAAGACTACTCACTCTTTCATTCTCCTCTTTTCTCCCTCTGTCCAGAATGCAACACCGAGAAGGAATTGAAAATGATTAGTCTACTGCAGCCAGACCCGTTTATTAAATACTGTAATTTGGATTAAAAATGCCCAACAGCCAGCCTGGGAGCGAGGCTATATTGGATCATACCTTTAAGTATACATACACGGGGCTCAGCATCTCAGCCGTAAGAAACATCATGTCTAAACTTAGGTAAACACAGCCAGCCCGTGCATTCATGTTCTGTCCATTATGATTTCTTTTATGCTTTCTTCTTCTCCCACAAAAGACGAAATGGAAGAATGTGCCTCCCTCTCTTGGATGGCTTGTTCGGTGAATAAGCGCAGCATTCAGACATCTTCGGCATGGCTGGGCAGCGTACCGTAGGAAGCCATAGAATGGGGGTCGTGTGTACTTTCCAAAATGTCAGCAATGAGCGAGCGAATGCTGCACATACACCTACATACTTGTACTTACACGCATTTGTACATGTGGTGCTCTACGAATCTACCATGTACAGGTAGGTACATGTAGGTATACAGGGGTTTAACCTTCTCAATACCAAGCTATGCAAAAGTCCAATCCTTTACTACACACACTAAACACATACGGTAATGAGAGGGTAAACTATCCCAGTGGCAGACCGAAAGAGGCTCCATAAGACTTGTGGGTATTAATGGTAGAGAAGTGCTACAGTGGTAGATAGCGATTTAAACCAACTACAGACAAATCCCTCTTCTGCTTTGCACCATGAAATTTATGCTGCAAAATCTATTCAAAACTACTACCTTGTGGGATCTGTGTATAAAAATGACACACACAAACACCAATGACATACCTAGCTATGAGTATCAATTTTTGTATCTTTCTATATACATCCACTTGCTATTTTGAGGGCTTTTAAAAAGTTGACATGATTTTGTAACTTATAACACAAATGGTTATTCAAATAAGCACAATTGCATTCCATAGTTGTACTTATCATTTTTTGTCTTTGTTTGCGCATACTTGAAATTTGACCATTAATTTAATGGTCAAATTTCAAGTATGCGCAAACAAAGACAAAAAATGATAAGTACAACTATGGAATGCAATTGTGCTTATTTGAATAACCTGGAGTAACTTTTACATGATGCGCATCATGCGAGGAGTTCATGTGGTCTCTCTCTCTCTTTCTCTCTCTCTCTCTCTCACTCTCTCTCTCTCTCTCTCTCTGTCTCTCTCTCTCTCTCTCAATACCACAGTAAATCCCATGTTTCTTTGTCCTGGTACATTGTACTACATTCCGTCATATCTGTTGGGAAGAAATATTGGATACATGCCTGCACAAGGCTGAGAAACAAGGCTGAGAAACAGAGAGGACACTAAAGTGGATCTGTTTCCTACATGTGAAATTGAGAGGGTTCCTCTCCCATCTGGTTTAGGCAGAATGAGGGGGGATTTCTGAGGCAGGCAGTCCCGGGCAGTTTGATACGGGAGCTGCTCAGTCTTTGATTTATGGCCGCTACATTCAGCGTCTTGTGACCAATCAATAAGCAATTGTCATGAATAGGGCATTAAACCAATGAATGAACAGCTCTGGGACAGTCTGCTCTCCCGCAGCAGCGGCGGAGGGCTGGCCCATCTCCCAGCATGCATCACTCCCAAGCCTCTGTCTGTGTCCTCGTCTCTCTCTCTCTCTCGGAGGGAGCATTCAAGAATGTTAGATGTCATGTGACATCAGAGCAGGCATCAGTCATGTGAGCGCATGTCGCTGGTCGTTGTCGGCAGATTGCACCTCCAGGTACTCAAGAGTACACACACAGGTTCGCTCTCCTCGCAAGCCGCATCTTCACGTCCAAAAACTTCACTCACTCTCAACAGGAAACAGTTAGAGTAAAGACACAACCTCACTCACTCATTCAACATGAAACACTTAAATGTTTCATTTGTGTATCTCTTACCACTTGATAGGCAACAAAGAGACTTGATCAGGATTCAGATGTACTTTAATCGTGTCTAATCATCGTGAAGACACAACCTCATTCACTCATTTAATAGAAAACACTTAAATGTTTCATTGGTGGATCTCTCAACTCTCAATATGCAACAAAGAGAGTTCATCACGATTCAGGATCACTTTTAATCGCGTCTACACTTACAGTAACCATAGTGAAGACACAGCCGCATACATGCATGCAACGTGAAAGCAGTCCAAATATTTTATGAAATCTTTGGAGTCTTGATACAACACAAAGAGAGTTAATCACGACTACACTGAACAATGTATGTGTTCACTTTGTCATAGTGACAACACATCCTCATTTCAATGTTTCATGGATCGCTTGAGTTTGATACAACCTACACCACAAAAGGTACAACAACAAAACCACAAAGCCAAGCGGAAAAAAGCAAGTAATACAAAAAGTTCACAAGCAGCTGAATTCATTCATGTCAATTGAACAAGATGTCTATCAGTTATATACAGAGTTTTATCACTTAAAACTACTCACATAAATCACAAAATAATTCTCCATGAACTCCAAAAACTTGGTTACAAATCATTTAGGATTTCAAACAGAGCGGATTAGCAGTACATTGTGAAATGTTTGTATTTTATCAACTTCTTGAATCTCCACAAAGTGATTTTTATGATTGGAATATGAATAAAACCATTCCTCCACCCACACTACACATAATGTTCATGAGTTTTTTCAAATGCTAGTGTTGTTTCGATGGAACAAACCTTGTTCTTTTGTCTACAGTATGTAATTTTAAGAAGTACAGGCACAGTTTGTGGTTGCTCACTTTTTCATGAATTGTTGCCATTTAACATCACCTGAAGCCTCAAAATTTAAGTTGTTTGTAATGTTAATATTGTTTCTCTGTGCTCTGTGCTCTCTCTCTCTCTCTCTCTCTCTCTCTCTCTCTCTCTCTCTCTCTCTCTCACTCTCTCTCTCTCTCATTCACCTTTCTCTCCCTCCGTGTATTTCTTTCTGTCTGCCTGTCTGCCTGTTTTTTCTCTCGCACATATTCTCTCCCCTTCTAGATTTCTCTATCTGGCTTACATACAGTATATTGCAATGTTTCTCTTTATATATGCTTCTTTATCTTAATATATCTCTTCCCCTCTTCCACTCCTCTCTCTACATGTATCCCCCCCCCCCCTCTCTCTCTCCATCTCTCTTATATTTTTAAATTCAAATAATATGCATCTTGGAAATTTCTCACAATCTAAGTTGCAGAAACAGTCATCAAAATTCATCAAAACTTATCATGAACCAACTCTTGTTGTTTGCAATATACGTTTTAAAAAACACACAGATAAAGTAGCAAAATCCTTGATATGGCCCCATACCTTAAACATTCCATACTTCCGAAATGTACTTGTACTCTGCATGTGGATGCAGACCTACAATTTTGTACAAGTATGTATTCCATCAAATATACACCCCCTCTCTTTCCAGACACCCTCCAAACACTCCTACGGGCCGGGTGCATGTTTGAAATATACACTTGGGCGGTGAGATTGCTGCATAGTAGCTATCAAACACAGTGTATATTTGCCCATAAAATATGTCCAAAACGTCCCAAATGGGTCATGAACCCAGTTCGAAGGGTCAATAAAACTATTCGGTTTGTATCTAGCCCCCTCGGTGGGGAGACTGGTGGGGAGACTGGTGAGTCCGTTTATGATGTCAGCCTACAGTGGTAGGGCAGATGAACGTATCAACTTGACAGTGAAAGCCTGGCTCAGGACAGTAAAACTCACAATAAACAGTGGTCTGTTCATACTCGCTCAACAACGTTAGGTAAAGTTGGTTACATTCAAAGGTTGCAGTGGTATAAATAGATAAGGAACCTGTAGTCATTGGTAGAACTCATCCCCTGCCATCATATTTGTGTGTAGGCTACTTACTGCAGTTACCGAGTATCCAATTCAAATCACATCTAACTGTTTAACATGACTCATATTAGCCTGAGAAAAGAATCAGTGTATTCCATATTTGGATCCTTATAACTAACTCATCCTGTGTTCCTACTGGGATTCACAGCAAAATGATAGTTTTGCTTAATAACACTTCTACCTGAATGTATTGAATAAATAAATGTACATATATTATTACATTGCATTTTGATACACTCTTCATACCCTTTTGCTCTTGTTTGATCAATCATGAATAGATCATGGTTTTACACCCTCTTCACATAAGAATGAATGTCAATGCATCATATTCATGTACATCAAGATCATATGTATGTACTGTATATAATCTTCAGGGAGAAAGATATGCAACTACAGGAAGTAGCCTACCGGTGATTTTCATGAAGAGGTTTATACACAAATAGAGTCCAGTGCAAACAATCATTTCAAAATTCCAGCAAACAATATCTGATTGCAGGAATGGGGAGAAAAAACAGCTGACTCTTGAACCGGGGATAAACATGAACGAGTCAACACTTGTGATTTTACATCAGAGCTGACAAAAGCAATTACCATATGAACTTGCTCTTGAGAAAAAATGCTGGCGATATTATATAGACTTTACCATTTGGCACACTCGACTGGAAAATTGTTCCAAATTTTGGTCACATTTGTCGCTCCTCAATGTTTACCTTGGATACTTGGGAATGCAGAATTTGTACCTCGATTCATTTTCAGGGGAGAACATCAATGATTTTCACATTTGTGCCGATGCTGGTTATCTACAATAAACACTATTTAGGCCAATTAACCTGCAAATTTCCATTTGAATATGATACTTGTGTCATTACAATTGCCATTTACTGAAACAAAAGGTCAGTACGTATGCAATATGAATACTGCTAGTTAGATATTAAGGTGTCATTACATGATCAGGCCATCTCTCTCTTTCTTCCTCTCTCTCTCTCTCTCTCTCTATCTCTCTCTCTCTCCCTCTCATTCTCCTTCTCATTCTCTTTCTTCCATTCTTTCTCTCTCTTCTTTTACTCTCCCTTTTCAATCCCTCTCTCTCTTTCAAAACTTACCCTATTAAATAACTCATACCACACTTTATCTCTCTCTCTCTCTTTCTCTCTCTCTCTCTCTCTCTCTCTCTCTCTCTCTCTCTTTCTCTCTCTCTCTTTCTCTTTCTCTCTCACTCTCTCACTCTCTTTCTCTCTCTCCCTCTCTCTCTCTCTCTCTCTCTCTCTCTCTCTCTCTCTCTCTCTCTCAACATCTCTCTTTCTTTGTGTTTCTCTTCCCCTAGATCTCTCATCATGAGCGAATGTCACAAGATTTTGCACAGGCAATGCACGCAATTCCTATTGGACATCACTTTGTCTTAAGGTTAAAAAAAGCCAGATTTGGCTATTTCTGATCTCACCTGGTCACATGTTTGCTGGCATGCAGGATGACTGCGCACTCGGTGGCAGCACTGAGGGTCTGCAAATGAGCAAAAATAAAGAACATTTTAGACATTTTATACTCAAATCCATGGAAAACTACAAAGAGATGCATATATCAGGGGGAAATTAACATTACATGGCTACTTTTTGAAATTATGTGATGACATGAACACCCAGAAACATATTTTGCATTATATCTTAACTTGCCCTGAGCCCCTGTGTATTTTTTTTTTTACTGAAGTGTACAAATAACATCTTGGCTCAAGGCGAATCAGCACCTGCAATACAAAGAAAAGCCCCCCCCCCTTCAACCCAATAATAACAAGTAATTATGGCTACAATATCAAGGATGACAAATATCCATTTCTTTTTAATATATGCTGAAAACAAGGGCACACAAAAAATCTCCAATCTAATGATAGCACCGCCTCTCTAATGTTATTCCTTGTCATCTCCTTAACCAAGCCATAGATATAAAGGACCCGGAAATTGAACCCCATTTCACCCACTTTTGAAGGAAAAAATTAGGATTATTCCTCGGCATAAAACACAAGTCTCAATAAAAACACAAAGTGAAAATAAAATTATCCATGCCTCGAATACCTCACACCTTAAACACTTGGTCCCTTTCATCGATGCAACAATGGCATAAAGACAGACGAGATGAGACGGGGAACTTAATTGCACCCCTGGCCATATCCCCTAGCGCTTCCCGACTTTACAATATCTTATACTTCGCCAGCAGCAGCACCAGATGAAAGAAGAGAATGTTTCTAGAATTAAACACAAGTAGCAACACACCACCGCTGTTGTCTGTGCCCCACATTCGCTCTGTTTATCTCCAATCCCAAACAACAAAGGATCAAACAATAGAGAGGGAGGGGCAACTGCGCGCCCCTGCCCCGCCCCCTGGTGCTATCCCCACCATTCAATATACCCCACCTTTAACTGAAAGCAGACAAAAACTCTCTTTCATGAATCTAGCACAAGTAACAAATCTTTTATGCCAATGTCTACACCTCTGACACTTATCCATTTCATCCACGTCCAAGCAATAAAAGCAGGAATAGTAGCGAGGGGAGGGGGGTGACCCAGAATTCGCACCCTTACCCCCAAGACCCCCTGCCGCTCCCCCACACCTCTGCCCCTGATAGCGCGTGGCGGGGCTAGCCTTGAACTTGGCGCTATTGATTTAACTGCACTTTGGGGCGCATCATTTCCCCCCACTGGAGTCCCGCACAGCGGCGGCAGATATGAAGTCCGACGCTATTAGGACATGAAATTGATCGGGTGGGACGCATGGAATCGGAGCGTGTCGGCAAGACAGGCTGACGGTGGCGGAGGTGTCTGCTGATTAAAAACTGAGGATCGGCGCGGATGCTCTGCCGACGCGCGGGGGCTCACCGAAGCATCTTCATTAGTCTCCTTGGAGAGATGCGAGGATTCGATGACACCTGCTGTGAAGCCGTGATTTGCTCTCCCTCTCTCTCTCTCTGTCTGTCTGTCCTCTCCTTTCTACTTTTCAATCGTTTCCCCCCTCATCCTTCTTCTCCCCTTCGTTCGTTAATGTCATCTCTCATGTGCTGGCATACACGCAGAGTATCAAATTAATTTATGGATTGACGTTCTGCTCCAGATGTTTACAATGAGTGCCAATGATGAAATAATTGTGCTGCCACTTTACCATTAAAGCTGGAAGGGAGTAGGGACACAACCCAGCGACTTGTCACAAGTATCAGGTTTCAACCATTTTACACAATAAAGATTTGAATATTAGTACTAATGCTATTTTATCAAACCTCTTACTCACTTAGGTGTGCTCCATTAGGTATTAAAATCTAATTCATCAATCATTTGAATCTTAAGTGCATTTCCTTGTCTTGCTCACAGCATTTGAAGTGAGTGTTGCTAAATCAGCATTTCCTGCCACTATGTTTGCTTCATTTTCACTTCAAACTTAACTACGATACAAGAATAAGATCAACTGTTACATCGTACCGACTCCTGACAGAGATGTATTTTTTCCCATAAAATACAAACACCTTTTTGTTGTCAAATGCTTGTTGAAAAACATATATTTAACCTTGCTTTTGAGGTTTTTACTACATGTGCATCATATCTAATCTGCAATATTGTCGGATCAGAATCAGAAGCCTTCTATTCATGTCCTCATTATCAAATAATGAATGATACTAAGAAAAATAAAATTCTCTTCGTGTGATTTTGTACTATGTATTACCTCCAAGTTGTTTATACACAAAGTTCTTCAATCTATTTTGATTATTTTTAATAAGAAAAAGCCACCTTTTCCTATTTTTCCCCTTTTTTTCTTTTACAATTATCCTTATTCGGTATACTATCCAGATTTGACAAAAAGAAGCAAGTCACATAAGGGATTTTCTTTCATCTGTCATTTGCATTGGCATCAATGCGACACTACAACTTGTTAGATGGGAATATTCTCACAGCACAACACATTTTTCTTCTCCACATTGTGCCTAAAGTTGGGTACAACCAAAAATCATCAATAACTCAAATTTTTAGTAATTTGTCCCTTGCTTCCTTTTTTAGAAGTAGGGCAGTAAAACGCAAAAGAGGGTTCAGGGTGTTCATTTTCATGGCTTCAAATGAAGCTTCCTAAATATCTTATCTCTTTTCGGAAAATGTTTAATGTCGCACTGCATGAATGGACCATCAGAACCAAATTCATTTAAGAACTGTCAGGATACTATGTCTCTCTCTCTCTCTCTCTGTTTTACCTGGGTTATCTTACTCTTAGGAATGTAAATTTTAGGAATGCCCATTGCCTAGCCTCGATAATGTAGATTGCATTAGAGTCTGAGCTATCTGTAATAGAGATGAAGTTCAGGTGTATTCAAGAAGACAAACAGGCAACCAGGGGGTATTAATGAAACCTTACAAGCCTAAAAATGCATCTAGCTGTATGCGGTTTATCAACTAACTTGGCTTGGTAAGGTTTCATAAATATGGCCCCATTCCCCCCCCCAAAAAAAAAAAAAAACTACTTTGCTATCTCTCTCTCTCTCTCTCTCTCTCTCTCTCTCTCTCTCTCTCTCTCTCTTTCTCACTCTCTTCTGCTTATGTCATCGTTCTCTCCCCTCCACCACCCCAACACACATACACTCTACTCCCATCCCTTGAGAATCAAAGGGTTACCACGGCAACATCATCTTGTCACTTTAACCATCCTCTGAGCACCAGTTGCTCAAACAGTCGCTGGCGTTTACTGAGTGAGTGAGAGAACCAGAAGCCCTCACACAAACAGCACCTCCATGTTCACTGTCTGCTATCATTCATGTTGGTCCCTCTGTGGCAGAGGTAATGGTGTACAGGTACCACCACATAACATAGGCCGTGTTTATCAACTTTTCAGAAATTTAAACGCGTTTCCGAAGGCCTTTACGAACGCGTTTCCAAACGCATTTAAAAAAATGGTGCGTTTATCAACTCCAAAGTCCTTTACGAACGCGTTTCCAAACGCGTTTCCAAACGCGTTTAAAAAACGGTGCGTTTATCAACTCGATCGCCCAAGTCGAAAACTGGCCTTGTCACCGAAAACACGTGGTTTAAACGCGTTTCAAAACAGCTTTGCGTTTATCTCGCTTCTTTAAACGCGTTTAGGATCGTACAAATTTGCGTGTTTCAAAATAGCTTTCCAAAACACCTTTGCGTTTATCAACTCGTTTAAACGCGTTTAAAAAAAAAATTAAATGCGTTTGGAAACCTTAATTCTACCCAAAAAAGAGTTGATAAACACGCCCTGAGACGACCAATGTTCCAATGTTCCTATCAGAGAGTAGAAGGCCTCACACAAACACAAAGTCATTAGGTTGCTACAAAAATGAATTGGTGGTACTTACTAGCAATGACCAAAATTAACAAATTGAAAATACTTGTTTCTAAATATTGCAGAGATGTTCCTATGTTCTGTAAGATTAAACAATACTTTCCAATCTTCTATCATTGTAACTTACCTGCACCCTTTTTCCATTTAGATAGACATGGACATGTACTGAAATCAATAAAAAAGAGAGTTGAGACCAACATTTTCAGTTAGGGAGTTTAACTTCTTGCCACTTCTTCCACTACCAGCCAACCCAAATTTTGATTTTGTTTTCAAGGTTCTGCTACAATAACTGGCGGTGGTATAAATATCACTATCACAAACCAAAACCAAGAAAAAAAGAAGAAATTCTATCAAAAAATAAAGTCTTTTTCATTTGTCCTCCTGTAAAAGAAACCCCAACCCCTCCTAACAGGTTCACACTTTAATATTTTGCATGACACGGACACAAAAAGGTAACAATACGAGGCATTCGGTAGGGGCATAAAAAGAAAATTTCGCCTGAACGACATGTACTTCCTATCACAACTGCATGGTGTTTGCCTTCAAATGACCTTTTCTGGTCCATTTCATCCGTTCAGGATTTCTGCCCTGACAGGCATTCACTCACAAAGGCTTCTTGTTAGACACGTTTGAATGAGTGGCTAGCCCAGACGAAAAAAAATTACCTTACACATTTTTCCATTTATCACAATTTTGAATCCCCCCCCCCCCCCCTTGAGATTTCTTTTGAGTAGAATCAGTTAAACAAGAAAGAGCATCGTGATTGCTTCACTGTGTTGGAACGGTACGGCAGTGATTTTCTATAGTTGCCAATCAAATATTATTGTAAGTTTTGGACCTACACATACTATACGGTCATACTTTGTGCAGACTTTGTTTTTAACCCACCTTGCACACGAACCTGGTACTGTAGCATAAAATTTCAAACTTCTGTATTAGCACAACGAGTAGTCCCATCATCAAATGGACATCGCATAATGTACCTATGCGGTATACCCTAATTATGGCATAGATAAAGGCAAACAGTGTTAATTCTTTTTAAAGTTAACTTTAAAAATGTATTTTCACAGATATCCGCTATTCCCCGACCAAAAGTGGGGAATTACGGACATGTGGTGAGGTAAATACGGATGGAAGATAAGGTTGACTGTTTCGAGGTTCTGTAAAATACAAAACGCTGAGCGTGCAATCATTATCATAAGCAGTGGAACTTCCTTTTTAAAACGGGCTTTTGTGGACAATGATATATTCACCCTGTTTTTTTTTAATTCCTCATTATATAAGAGTAAAAAATTATAATACTGCCATACAACTGTAGCTCATGACATTCTTTTTGTAACATCAAGTTTGAATTACAGTCCCTACAAAAGCAAAATCTTCAAAAATGTTTTCTGATGGAGACACGCCTAGAGACCAGACGTCAGGTTAAATGGTTCAAAGCCACCTTCTTTTGTTGTCCCATCAACCATAGGGGGTGGACCATGAGCTTACAAGGATAACACCCTCTTTTCTTCCCTGAGCTCCATTTAGTTTCTAGATATCTTGCCGAGTGATTTGACATGGTTGCCAGCCCGTAATATTGTGTGGAGGATCATGTTCTTTGGGGCTTTTCTGTTTCCATCAAGGAGACACAATGCACTAGTGCGTACACCCCCATCATAGAACAGGATTCCATTACGGGATTAAGCCTTGCCTATGTATGAAATAAATGAAAAATGTTCATTAACTCTCACAATGCCAATGTCACATTTTGGCACTGGTCAATACACACTTATTCCATAAAGCAGCTTTTTGTCTGAACAGGAGTTAACTCTTTATGCATAAATATTTGCAACAGTGAAGCACATGAATCCTATAGAATTGCATTCTGTCTGGTGCAAAAAGACTTAACTCTATTTGTGCCAGTGTCTCATTTTTGCACCAGTAATCCTTCCGGAACAAAGAGGGTGAACTATTCCCAAGTCAGAGAAAATACTGCTCGATGGATTTGTTTTGGGGATGTTTTCAAACATTGAAAACTTAAACTGAAATCAAAAGCAAAGTGTTGGAATTATAGGAAGTGGAAACAAAGTGAAAATGTGCGGAACACATTTACACAAATCACTAGTTGGGGGAATTTAACTAAAAAACAAACACATCTGGTTTTATTTATATTGCACACAACAAAACAGAAAAAATAGGAGAAGTACAACTGTGTGTTTTGCACACTGACCCACATCTCAGCAGGACGGCATCATGGGAAGGGAAAGCTTCCCGTCATTACGGCTGAGGTCACATGACCCCCAGCGGAGGTCAAATCCACTGCTAGGATGGGATGGGGTCAGTCCCAGCAAATGACCGTAAGGTCCATGCCCCCAAATCATTGACCCAAACCGGTCACCATGTTATGAAACATAGCTGCCACACTGTCCCCTGACCCAAAGGAAAGCAGACTTACTTAAAATGCCCAACAATTCTGTCATCATATTTCACCACAGAGGTTAAAGGGCTTAGGCAAATCCTTTCGCTGAATTTACTCACAATTCTCCACAGAACTTAAGTATATTACTAGTATGATACTGTTCATGGTATTTATCCTAAATCAGGCTGTCAATAAACTTTCATCCGATACAATATCCAGCTTACCGGTCAAATCTGTAAGTTATAACTTGTTTTTAAAGTTCAGAATTTCAACCATTCTTCATAGCAGTCAGGTATCACATTTCCTTTCACTTTTTTTCACTTTGAACACTTTCCCTCACTTCATACAAAATGTGATATTCAGCAATTCTCTCATCATGTCTAACCCACATAGCAGATTAAGCCTCTTTGGTGCCACAATTTCAGAGAAAGCATGATTAATATCTATAAATAAGGGCCTCTTTGGCTTAATCCTCTAAATAGTTACTCATTAAAATTCAATATTGGGACATGTTTCGTGCATACAATAATTTAACCCAACATTTCAGCCTTATCAAGTGGACATTATATATTCCAAAGGCAATTGGTTGTTGACTGAATAGAAGATAAAAAGAACGAGGAAATCACTTTATTTTAACAAAATTTAATGGCTCCAGCTAGCTTTTGTTTTTCTGTATTCCACTTCTCATATGCTTCTTACAAGATTAGTTTCTAAAACGTCCTTTCCAGGAATCTAATCAAAACACTACACCCGCTTCATTCACCACCGATTAACAAAATTCCAGTTTCTGACAGCTTCTCTGACCTAGCAACAACTAAAACATGCATAATGATGAAAAACAATGCATATCAATTAGAACATAGCATAAGCTAGAGTTGTTCATGTTTTTGTTTACAAAATGCATAATAAACAAAAGTAAATATGTTAATTTCTTCATTCATTTACCGGATGTGCACACGGCCCTTACTACTGGGAGTATGCCTATATTTATAGTTAAACATGTTGATAACGATTTCACCTGTTGGACATTGTTTTTTGTACCTAAAATTCAGACTAAACTTGAGTGTTGGTATGTCAGAACGCGGTACTTCTCCCAAGAAGAGTGATAAATGGCTGTGACGTTGACCCTGATCTTTGCCCTGATACAGAGTACTCCACTTCATACCTACATGCACTGGTAACATCTGGCCTTCTCTGGTCAGTCATGTCCCTTCTGTCCAGCAATTCTCAACAAAGTTTAAAGGGATATTTACACTTCTGTTTTTGTTAGGGACACAGGAGTTGAGTTTGGTACTTTGCATTGCATTACTTTACATCACCTTACTTTTGTCTTCATGTTTCACTTCTTCTTTTTTCCCCTAAAGTTGATTTATTCCTCTTCTCCCCTGCACTCTCTTTTTCCTCCTCCTCTTCTTTCTCATTCTTTCCTGTCTCATTTCATCTGAGAAAGTTATCATCAGATTGCAGGAGAAGCTATGCAGGAGAATGTTTTTTTTGCTCCTTATCCTCTTGGGTAACTCCAAGGACATTCATTCACAATCTAGACTTGATGTTCCACCCCTGATAACAACAATCAACTGTTCCTTCAAAGCACCCCTCCTTTGTTTCTGTCAGCAGTTTGATTCCTTGATCATGATCTCTTCCTCTTTCTTCCGCATCTGTTCTTCATCCTTCTATTCACTCTGTTCATTCTCGTTGTCCTCTAAATCTTCCTTCATGTCTACCTAGCGTGTGTTTTTACATCCAAGTTTTTGTAGAATCTGCATTTAGAACCAGTGTTTATAAACGCTCATTCTAAAAATTGCTGCTTAAATATCGTCAGTGATATGATATAGCATGTTGGGTAACATTATTTCATAACTATTTTAATGAGCTCTTCTGTTTATATCCACTTAAAAGTAAGTTAAACTGCAAATACCGTTTTTAAATGCTGATTTAGACTATTCACAAATAGAATCACATATTCTGTTGGCATATAATCGAACAAGCTAAGAGGTTTTTTGCGTACTTACATGTATGTATCCCCCACAATTTCACAAATCGTGATTGAAAATGCGAATTCAAGCTGAAAATGTGGCTATAAACACAAGCCCCGTTCATATACCATATACCGCTATTATTACCGATGCACATCGGTAAGCAAGTTTCCAGCGAGCCGCAAAAGCACCGTTCATATACACCCCCAAAAGCCGTAATGTTGCGGTGTTTTGGACAGCTGGACTCTCTCCAAACCAATGGTGACATGCTCCGCTCAGCCATACGAGCGGTAGGATTAGCGACCAACAGGCCAGAGCGCGATGCTAAAGGCTCAACATTTACGCCTATTTTGCGGACGTAGTTTATAAGATTCGCTTACCGCAATATTGCGGTATTATTACTAGGTCTCGATCCGCGAAAAAGCCGTAAAATAAGCACAAAAAAGGAGGAAGCAAATACCGCATTACTTGAGCGATTCCTGTTCATATACGCAGCTATCGGTAATGCATCGGCAAAATTGCCGCAAATGTTGCGCCTTTTTCGCGGATAGGCGGTGTATATGAACGGGGTTACAAAGACACTATTCCTGTATCTGGACTTGTTGTTCAACTCCCCTCTGCATATAGCAACATTCCCTACAAGACGGATTGTTGTTCTGTCAGCAGTTAAGTTCTTGGATCTCTTTCTGTTCATTCTTCTTTTTTTTGTAACTCATTTCCCATTCTTCATCTTCCCTCACGTCACCCTCTCACCCTCTTGTAGGTTCATAGGACAAGGACATTCCTTTCAGCATCTAGACTTGGGTGTTCAACTCCCCTCTGCATATTACGTCCCAGCAGCTATCTCTCACCCTTCCCTTTAAGGCAACCTCTTGTTGTTCTGTCAGCAGAAGTTTCCTTGCCCTTTATCTCCAGATGCAAATGCTTCCTGACAGTCCAAACACAGAGCCATTATCAAGACTTTCCTCCTTCTTCTAGTCTCGGCTGGAAGACTGGATCCATCTGGTGAATGGTCTTTCTCACCTTTCATACCAGCCTGTGTGGTAGGTTGCTGGCCTAAGTTATGATTTTTGCACGTTTCTTTGCTTTATGCTGCAAGTTCCAAGTGGCATGAAACATCAATTACCAGTTAGTCTGGACCTAGGTATAATAACCTTCATTCCCTCCCTCTCTCTCTCTCTCTCTCTCTCTCTCTCTCTCTTTCTCTTTCTCTCTCTCCCTCTCTATCTCTCTCTCTCCTTCTTTCTCTCCCTTAATACAAAGAAAGATGGTTGCATCACTTGCATGTTTATCCTAGATGTGTCGGCACTCAGTTGTAGTTGCTGAAAAACATCAAATAAAACAGACTCATCAGTCTTGAATCTATAGGCTACCTTCATCACAGGAATATAATGTGTATACCGGTACTAACTGTAGGTTTGTCAGTGCTTGTTGTGTAATAGGGCGTGTTTATCAACTCTTTTTTGGGTAGAATTAAGGTTTCCAAACGCGTTTAAAATTTTTTTAACGCGTTTAAACGAGTTGATAAACGCAAAGGTGTTTTGATTAGGGGGTTTGGAAAGCTGTTTTGAAACATGCAAATTTGTACGATCCTAAACGCGTTTAAATTTTAAACGCGTTTAAAGAAGCGAGATAAATGCAAATCTGTTTTGAAACGCATTTAAACCATGTGTTTTCGGTAAGGCCGGTTTTCGACTTGGGCGATCGAGTTGATAAACGCACCGTTTTTTTAACGCTTTTGGAAACGCGTTCGTAAAGGCCTTTGGAGTTGATAAACGCACCGTTTTTTTAAACGTGTTTGGAAACGCGTTCGTAAAGGCCTTTGGAAACGCGTTTAAATTTCTGAAAAGTTGATAAACACGGCCATAGTTATAGGGCACATCCCATTTCAGAACTGACTGAGAGGAATATTATCTTGCACACAGAAAGAGTGAACGAAAAATATCCACTTTGCGTTACACCAAATGGACATCACAGATCTAATAAAAAGACACTTGACTATCAAAACTGTTTATTTTTGTGCAATAATGTAAGAGAGAAATTGCAATCAGGGTGGTCTGAGAGTGAGCATTGAGGGGGGAGGGAATGTGCATTGAATGTGAAGTTCACGCAATACTGGATGGCCCCTCAGTTCAGTGTATGGAAATATAATCATTGGTCAGTTACTGGACATCATCCAAAAATTAACGTGTAGGCCTAACGTGTAGGCCTAACATTTGAGATATATCCCATGAACGTTGGACAAAAATATAAATGGGGCCTCAAAGTGATTTACCTCCCTGCAAAGCAAAAACCACTCCAGAGGAAAATGTATTTTACATAAGATTACTAAATCTATTCTAGGGAAAATCATCATATCAGGCTTGGAATGTGGCCCACACAAATACATGCAGCGTGCTACATAAGCGTTTGCCCGATGGCCCGGGGCCAGTGAAAATCCCGTTCGGGCAAGCTATTTTGATGATTGTGGGGAAAGTACTGGCCCGAATCGGGCAAGCAGATTATTACAGCTAGTTAATAGCTAATCAAAATGCAAGTTTTCCTATTTTGTAATCATAAAAAGCTAAACAATCTTCTTCATGTTCGATTAAAAAACGAGAACATATTAAAGCAAAAGTGTTTTGTTACCAGGAAACAGTGGTCTGTGTGTGTTTTTATTTATTGTGAGTGTATAGGTTTATGTATACGGCCCATAAAATAGTTAAATTGAATTTTATGTAAGAAATGTAGCATTAATGCGTTTTTTTTCCGGGCAAGTGAAATTTCATTTCGGGCAAGTGATTTTTCATTTTTTCAAAATCTGCTTGCCCGAACAGGCCAGTGCTAAAAAAAAGTTATGTAGCACCCTGATACATGTGATGTAAGCAGGGTGGTCACCAGAAAATCTTTTACGCATGGCTCAAAAAAGCAGAATGTCACTTTTTGTCAGATATCTGTGCTGGACGCGTGGTACACAACTATGGAACGCGTGGCTCAAAGAGAACAAAAACAATAAGAATAATAAGACTGATACTGATTTTACGCATGGTGCAGTGAATTTACACGTGGCTCACAATCACTTTCTGGACCTGACGCGTGGTGTTTGCACCGCATGTTTTCTACACTGGGGACCACCCTGGATGTAAGAATTGTATTTTCTGCATACATCTGCACTGGTAATGTCCTACCCACGGAACAATAGATTTGTACAATACATGGGTGGTATTTTTGTACAGGACGCATATATTAGAACCTGATCAGATATTTCAAATAATGACAAACGCCAATAAAAAGTGGTATTTTCTGCCCTGTCCCTGTGTGTGTATGGGAGATATCCTATCATGCCCAAGGAATACTTGAACAGTTTGGGACTTCCTTGTGCTTCTACAGACGACCTCTCCATAACAATTAAGCTATTCTCCACTGAGTGAGACAAAGGATGCAATGGCAGCTAATGAAATTAATATGTCAAGCTCCTCCAGCAAGGCAGCAGAGTGGCTGAGCTGATGAGACTATACAAAAGTCAGTGCAAATCTGGAGGCTTGTGTTAATCAATCTAATTATGCATGCATTAACCTCATGTACCATGGCAGGGCCCTAATCTTTAGGATAAACACCGCAGCACACCAACCGCCTTCACTTGTGTTTCGTTGTTAGCTTAGTCCTGCTGGCTAGCTGCTGCTGGGGTCTGTGTGCGCACCACGCTCTCTCTCTCTCTCTCTCTCTCTCTCTCTCTCCTCTCTCTCTATCTCTCTCACTCTCTCTCTATCTCTCTCACTCTCTCTCTATCTCTCTCTCTCTCTCTCTCTCTCTCTCTCTCTCTCTCTCTCTCTCTCTCTCTCTCTCTCTCTCTCTCTCTCCTCTCTCTCTCTCTCTCTCTCTAAACCCCGTTCATATACACCTCCTATCCACAAAAAGGTGCAACATTTGCAGCAATTTTCCTGATGCATTACCGATAGATGAACAGGAATCACTGAAATAATGCGGTATTTGCTTCCTCTTTTCTTCCGCTTATGTTGCGGCTATTATGTGGATCGAGACCTAGTAATAATACCGCAATGTTGCGGTAAGCGGATCTTATAAACTGCGTCCGCAAAATAGCCATAAATGTTGCGCCTCGTGCATCGCGCTGTGGCTAATGCACCACTCATATGGCTATTAGCGGAAAAAGTGTGGGATGTGGAGAAAGTCCAGCTGTTCAAAACACCACAACATTATGACTTTTTCGGTTTAAATGAACAGTGTTTTTACAGGCTCGCTGGAAACTTCTTTACAGACGTGCATTGGTAATAATAGAGGTATTATCATGATTATGGGTACATGAACGGGGCTTCTATCGCTCTGGTTCCCCCTCGCTCCAAGCCAGACCATGCCCCTGCCTGCACTCTCTCCCTCTCCATCCCCCAGCCCTGTACGTCTCAGCTATCTACAGCTACAGGAGTCGTGCAAACTCCACACTGGAAACTTCACGATAGAGCTCCCTTCTTTCAAACAAAATGTTATTAATGGTAACCCCAAAGCTTGTCAGAGGCTTATCCAGGTAATCCGTTCCAATAATTGAAACTGAAATTACAAATAAAGGTAAACCTAATAACACATTTTATGCACATATTTCAGACGATACATTACTAATGGTAACTGCAAAGCTTGTCCGAGCTTGACTAATACAGTAGATAAAGTAGAGTGCATTCCACCAATTGAAAGAAAATCACAAAATATAGGCGAATAAAATAACATGTCACTAGGCAGTTCAGGGGAAAGTTGTGACTACAGTACAAAAACAGCTTATTGAAACTGAACCACTGGATATATGTGTGAATGTCATAACCTCTTACTATGAGTTTAGGGAGAAAGTTGTGAATACATTACTAAAATGGCTTATTCAGCCGTTACTCTTTGAGCACCAATAGCTCTTTAGATGGGTTCACCCATTTATACATTCCCTGAGTGACCCCTTTTACTATATCTATGGACTCATGATTCTCTAGTAAACAATGGTTTTATTAACACACTCTCTCTTGAGGAAACATATGGGCTCATGATGCTGTACTTTAGCAATGGAATTATCAGCACTCTCCCTTCAGACAACAGGACCTATATTTATGGACTCAATCTTGTCTAGTTAACAATGGGTTTATATCAACACTCTCCCTCAAGAAGTCAGGGCCTATTTGAAGTGTTGGTAGGAACCAGGGGAGAACAAACAAGCAACTCCTCACATAAATGCAATGCAGGGTGTATTTATACACTCACTGATGAACTAACACTTTCCTCCCCTAGTCCTGCTCTGCAATAAGCAGTTCTCCATACATACTTACAGTGTGCAATGTCAACTAGAGAGGACAGAAAACCCCTAAGACAATAATTTCATGGTAGTCCAAAGCAATGAGCTGCTAAATGAAGACCCACACAGAGAACACTCTATTTCATCAGTTAACACATGCCATGTACAAAGAAGTGCAGGGCAATTTAGCACAAGTGCGGTGAAAACAAGAGCCCTCATGTTCAACAAAGGTGCCCCTCTCCCCTGTGAAAATATTCTTGTTATTATTAAGCACAATGCATTGATATTGGTTTAAGGACATCATAAAACTTAAAGTAGTCCCCACAAATAATTGTTTTCTCACTGGTGAAGATTCAACATTTTCTACAAGCATGCATGTATATCTAGTATGAAGTCATAACAAACAATTTCTAACACAAGAAAACATAAAACAAATAGGTCATTATATAACATGGTGAGGATAGCATTTTCTTGTGGGGGATTTTGTCAGGAAATAAACTGGCAATATCAGGAGAAGTTATGGAGAAAATGTGTTCTGAAAAAAGTTTTCAATTGTTACATTTTTGGTAAGATGAATACTTCTTCAAAACTAACATCTCATTAGTAACCTAAATTCCTCTTGTCTGCACATTTAATCACAACCATCACAAAATGTGATTGGGTTTATTCACGGCAATTACAAGTTATGGTCTTGGACCATACTTTCATGAGCCAATAAAACTACACTTAAATGTTACAGTCACGCACAACTACTATTCTATGCAAATTTACAAAAGAATACAGAGAGGTGCTGATCTCTCCACTTTGCCAGAGTTTGTAAGAACTGAATTTCACATTGTAATGTCTTCTCCAGCATAATAGTATTTTCATTTTGTTTCTGAAATTCTGTCACCATTTAATTTCACTTTAAAACTTGTTTGATTGATTATACATTTATCATTTTGTTTTAATCATAATAGTCCTGAGTAATGTGTCCATGACTTGGTTGTAACCACTTATTTTTTACCATTAATTACTTAAATTACCCAAAAGTGTACTAAACGCCACAATCACTTCCTAAATCCAAATGATCTGACACAAATTCTATAACTTCTTTCTGATCTTGTTCCCTCATTTAGTATTATCTAAAAGGTCCCAATTGCCCCAACATCTTCTAAATGCAAAAGAATAGTATATTTTATGCACAAATAGATGACAAACTCCCAAGGATAGCACTATAACTTCCCAAGTTCAGAAACTAACTTTCACACCTTACAAGTTCCTAGATGGACCACAAGTCCCTTTCTTTTACCAAGTTCTTCTCCCGATTTTGCCAGCGTATTTTGTGAGTCTGCCCAAGACCTGGGTATGGTAGACAGTTCTGGTAGGCACCCTACCAGGGTTGTAATTTCTTTCCAATTCAAGCTAAAGACTGCAGGCCATTTTGCCACAGCTGGAGTCTACCATACCCAACATAAAGGGCTCGTTTTACGCTAGATCGGTGAATGTGCTCGGGGAAGCGCTCTCTGATCGCTCCAATTTTCACGATTCTCATTTTGTCAACATTCCGTGAGGTTGTTTATAAATAGCTTCCAAATCTTGCGTTATATATACAGGTGGATATATGCATACAACAGATAGATGAACATGCTTGTTCTATCAAATGTACAGTACATGACTGGATCTAGCCATATTATTAAGTGTAATGGTTTATTTGAAAATGTGGTATACTTATATACAGAAAGTTTATTACAAGAAAAACCTAAAGTTGTTTTCAAATCTGTCATAAATTGTGCTATCAGTTGATCATAGATCATATGTTTGGGTACTAAGTTCTAGCCATATCATTAGAGTGTAAAAATGATGGTATTCAACTATACATAAAGTATATTACAAGAAAACTCATTGATAAGTTGTTTTCAGAACTTTTGTACATTGTACGATATCATTTCCCAAACTAAATTATCTTATCCATGTTTTAGTATCTTTGTGTTAAAGTACTTAAAGGAAATCACACATCCTTGCAAAAATTGGGGAAACTGACCAGTAAATGTAATTGGCATGATATTAGGGTACATTACAAGAGATGCTACAATTTATCACACAAGTATCTGAAATCAGCACTTTAATAACCAACCCAGTGCAATAAACACATTTCATGAGCTAAAAAGAAATTTTGGAGCAAATGTGGGAATGTGGGTGGATTCAGTAACCATGGAAACTACAATGTAAATGGGTGGAGATGGTGCACAACACCTGGTGCATGCACATTGTAGGGGCATTTCTTTGAAAAAGAAAGATTTCGACAGACATAAAATCAGTCTTATAACAAAAATTGGCGAAACATGGGACATATCACTGTAGGATAGAATTGACCAATGGTTAATGACATCATCACATACTGTCCAAGATTCAAAACTAAAGATAAGGCACAAAATCAGACCAACTCAAGAAAATATCAGAGAAAAAAACATGTGGTAGATTTTATATATTTCGGGACTAAAACATTTTTAATCAAGTCCTGCCAGCCAATACATTATAATGAGTGAAACTATCACTCAAGGAAGGATTAAGTGAATGATTGGCATCTACCAACACATACAGCTAGCTACAGAGCGAAAGCGCAATCTTCTCTACGCCGCCACCAGCCCGGTAGCTAGAAAGTGGGTCGGGGTGGTCTCAAAACTTTCCTGACAGCTACTGATAATAAATGGATCCAAGCTCACCTTGCGAAAGGACTAGTACAGGCAGCAAAAGAAGGGTTACAAGCAGGAACATCTCTGCTGCTGTGTGGCTAAATGTTCAATCAGAGAAATCCAACATGGTAAGAAAGTCCAGAAAAGAGTTCAACATTTAGCTCCAATCCACTCGCACATGCAGCAAACATAACAATCCACAAATTGATGATACACGTACGTAGAGCGTCATGCATGTGCTGTCTGTACTGTCAATTTTAGTGCACGATTGAATCCGCGCTCCTCGACTCACTACACATACTACCACTGGTAGCGTGTGTACACACTATCGCTCTGGTATAAAAGGTAAACTCCGCCCCTTCGAATATCATTGGTGGTGGCCTACTACCGGTAGCCAATTAATACACCGATTATATTTCTTTGTTGGTTCTCGTTCGTGAATTATGATTACCGATTTGTCCCCAAAGCGCTCTGGCGAGCTAGCATCCCAGTACTTCGATTCTCGGCTGGTTATTTACGGTGGGGCTAAAACATTTGACTGACATTTGATGTTTTTATTTCCTCGTGAAACCCAGGACTTCGAGACGGAGCCTTTTCGGTTTACGATAAGTGGTGTCTTGTAAACTAGAGTTACGACTCGGTGATGGAGGTTCAATTCTTGGCTCTGACAGTGAACTCGAACTTGGCCCATGTTTACCTCAACCAGATTTAAACTAAAATAATAACTTTCGCTTTCTGTTTACTTTGTGGGTATAAATACGTTCGATTCTAAATACATTTTAAGTGATTAATAAAATGTCAATGAAACGTAGTTTTCATTGTTTAATTCTTCATCGTATTACTTCGCATATCCTTTTACATGATTCTTCAATGATTAATGAAGGAAATGCTAGGCCATAAAGATGATTATATGTGAAGAGTGTTCAAACAGAGTGTTCAAACATCATATTGATTCTCGAAAGTATGCCTAGTTATTGAGTTGTCGGGTTTTATACTAATTTCATTTGATTTTGGCAAGTGGTACCATTTTGGTTTTCCTGATAAGATGTTTCTGTTTGATGTTGTACGACTCCATAGTGTTTATTTTTTTTAAATGGTGGCTTGTTTGTGGTAGGCCTTAGTTCATCATATTCGATAAATTGTTGGTTTTTAAGGCCCAATTCCGCGTTTGGGTGGTTTTTGACTTCCTACATCTTTCCCCCACAATGCGTCTTAGACATTGATGATGATGATGTGACTTAACTACTGCATTTCAAGAGGGCAGCTAACAAAACTCAGCCTTTGTGCTCGTCCTCTGCTATTGTCCATCGATGATCGCACCATTGAAATGCCCGG